>VSMD01058627.1:0-79390 GCA_008750895.1 Mirza zaza | reverse complement strand
CTCTGCGCAGGGCTCCGGGCCTTGGGCTGCTACAAGGTGCTGTGGACCCAGAAGAGCTGTGGGTCCCTCAGACACCCGTGCAGGGCCCCCTGCCCCTCTCTGGTAACAGTTGGAGACATCACCGGCACGCGTGGACGTCCGTGCAGGCTGGAGGTGGGGCCATGAGGTGGAGGGGCTCTTTCTGCCATCTGTTCAGGCCATGAACCTAAATGCCATCTCCACCTGCTCTTGGCATGGGACAATAGTCCCTTCTGCCTCCAGGGCCGCCAAAGGGGGCTACCCCAGGACTGAGTGCGAGGCAGTGTATTGGACTAGCTCTCTTTGCCCTTCCGGTGCGTTCTCTGCTCTCACTACGCCACGCTGTGCTTGTGGAGCTGACCTGTGGCCTGCACTCGGGGCTCCCATGCTTATGGGTACCCAGTGGGCCTGGTCCATGGAGAGGTGATGACAACAGGGAGAGAATGAGATTTGGTGATGACTTCACATTTCCATTTGCCCCTCCAGATGCAGAATATAGCTTTAAAAGGCTACATGGTAACCAGTCACACATATCCTAAACGGCATAATATATAAGTGTGACCCCTACAACACGGACTCAGGGTATTCGGGAAGGCTGATTTGAGCTGACTTTGCCAGGCCTTCTTGAAGAATTCCGTCAGACCTGTGCTCACGACACTCATTTTCTCATTGTAATTATGCTTTAGACACCAGAAAGAGCTGCAGGTCTTTCTGCGGGTCTCCTTGTCACTGTCACTGGCCATTTCATGTTATTCCCTCTTCTCAAACATCAAGTAGTCCAGCTTTTAATCTTTCACTCGATTGTGACATCCCGTTGTCAAGGAGATTCAAATTCTGACTTAAAGTTGGAACTAAAGTCAAAGGCATGTGGTGTGGAGTTTGAGCTTGAAGCCATATAAAATCGAGAGTCTATTCATTCCTGATGCGATCGATCCTTGCCTGGAACTTCCTCCCGGCAACCTTGGCCGTGGCTCTGCGTTCCTGCTTGTCTAGGAGCTGTAAGGATTGAGCAGGAGGCATTCCTCTAAGGTCATGAGATTCCTCCCCTACCAAAACACTACCTCACAGTTTAGTTCTTCAAGCTTTCCCCCAAGGATTACCATCAGGGCCAGTTTCCAGCCACATAGAAAACTTGTTTCTTACTTTCTAGTCACAAACACACCCCTATAGTCTTCCTTGTCTTCACCCCTAAGGACTCCATGCTCCCCGACCCATCCAGCCTCCTCCTCCTCCCTCCCTCCATCTTTCTCTCTCTCTCCCTCCTTTTTCTCCTGTCTTCTTTATCTCCCTTCTTGGCAGCTGCCCGGACATAGACGGCAAGGTCGTAGACATGAGTTCTGCAGATGTAGGTGTGGAACCGAGGTCCACGTGGAGAACAGGACTGAGGGCCAGCCTGGCCCCCTCCCAGGGGACAGCACTCCTGGGAGTGGGTGGATGCAGCTATTTTCACGCTTTCCAAAATGGGCACGAGAATGGCTGCCTGAGAGCAAGAAACCACATCCTTAGAGAATTAGGAGGGAGCTTCTGGAAGACCATTCTCTTTGCTCCTAAGATGCGTGCAAAAAGCAACTTCCAGACCAAGAGGACAGAAGAGAATCCTGGACAAAACATAAAGCAACAAACACACAGCACACCAGCAGAGCGCGTTTTATCACTCACGCAGGGGCGTTATCTTCAGAATGAGCATTTTATGTGCCTTATCGCAAAGCTGCCCCTCCGCTGTCGCATCTGGCTATTCATTTTCCGCTTGTCCTCCACGGAAGCTGAGCAGGAGAAGTAAACAACCGGCGGCACAGTCTCACTTCGGAGCAGAGACACAGGAAAAGAAGACCGATTAGGTGCTTAGTTATTGATCGTAAACTACGGACATGGAAAGCTGCCATGGGGTGTCGGGAGATGCAGGAAAAGGTGCTGATGTTTGAAATCCAGCTTTTCAGTGGCTTTTGACCATGGTCGAAAAGCTTCTTCAGACCTGGGAGGCGTCTAATCTAAAAGCAGAAAGCCCACAGGTGGAACTGCATTCTTTCCCCTCTTTGGGGGGAGATATTCCCTTAAGGGGGCTAACTTTCCCTCTGGTGGCTCACATCAAGAGGATCAATGTCAGGAAAAAACAGTGTTTGTTTCCTCTGTATTTTAAGACTTCCTATTTTTGGCATTCTTCCTCAAGGATGGCTTTATCTCAGTGCAGAGACCAGGAAGTCAATTGTGTTGGCTGCAGCGTCCTCCCCGCCTGGCCTCCCCTGGAGCTGCGGGCAGCCCCCTCAGCCCCGGGCACTTCTTTGACGGCTTGCCCAGGGCCAGCAGGGAGTGTCCCAGATGGTTCCCATTGTTTCCAATTTTTTTGTAAAATATTATTTTTCTTCTTCAGATGAGAAGTTAAGTTTCATCTTAGTTCATATCCTTTTAATGTGTCTCTATTTCTGCAGCTCTCTTAGCCAGAACTGCATGAACTCTTAACATTTGTGTCCCTGCAAGCAAGCATGATTTTCTTAGTTTGCTCACTCACAATCCAACCAATGACATTGGGAATGTCCGGGGAATTTTTGTGACATCTAGCAGCAGTGGGTAGAGGGAGTGATGGGTATAACTAACATCACTGCATCATTTTATTCTCTTAATTCAGTTGTCACATGAAGATTTTAAAGAAATGTTAGTCTTATTAAAATGACTCAAAAATTACTTCTTTTTGTGGCTCCTCTATAAAACATGAATACTTTCCCTCACATTTAGCAATTCCTTTAAAAATTTTAACCTTTAGAATGTTGTTTTTCTTATATATTTAAATGTTTTGAGTTCTAAAAATAAAGAATAGTGAATAATGTAATACCATGCACATATTCGCATTACCCAGAATTATCCACTACATTTTTAATAAATTTGCTTCTAGCATTTTCTCTTTCTTTTGAAATTTTAAAAATAATCACAGCTTCACAGAGGTAGCTGAAGTTCATTTCAACCATCATCCTTGGTCCTGCCAACCTTAGTCAGCCCCATCGCTCCAACTATCCAATTACACCGTAAGTTTGGTGCATGTGGTCTGTACTATTCAAGTCCATTTCCATATTTTACATGCAATATATATCCATGAACTACAGAGTGCATTCTAATGTGTATTTTACTTTCTACTTAGGCAAAATGTGTGTGTAGAAAGCATACATATCCAAAGTTACAATTCAATAAACTTTTATAGCATGAGCATACCCAAGCACCCACTACCCAGAGAGAAATTCAGAGCATTACCAGCAACTTCATGCTCATATTGTAACATCACACATTAATCTTGCTTGTTTTTGAATTTGATACTGTATAATGGAATCTTTGTTCTCTGGCTTCTTCTGCTGAACACTTGGGTAAACTTCATACATGCTGCTGCACACACCTGCAGTTCATTCATTGTCATCTCTCTACAGTGTTCAATCACGTGACAGAACACAATTTATTTAACCATTTTTCCATAGATGGACATTTGGGTTGTTTCCCAATTTCCCAAGTTTCAATTTATTATGAGTAATGCTATTATGAACAGTCTTGTGCATGCTTTTTGGTACACACATATATGTTTCCATTGGGTACATAATGAGGGGTGGAATTGCTAGGTCATACGATACAATTATAATGAGCTTTAGTAAGCATTGCTAAAGCATTTTACACAGTGCTAATGCCGATTTACATTTCCACCAATTTGTGTTGTTTTGAAATGTACTGGAATAGTACAGTACAATAGTTACACTACGAAACAGTGCTATATATAGGTCTCAATCTGTTTTTTTCCACCTAGTTTTTAAAATGACCCATTCATATTGACATGTAGTGTCATAATCCTAAACTACTATGACTATTCCATTATATTCATTTCATTTTACTAATTAATTCATCTACTGATACACATTAGCTTGTTTCCATCATTTCATTTTTGCTAAGAATGCTACATTTAGCTTCCTTTTACAAGTCTTGAATTAAAGGCCAACCATTATTTCAGTGTTTTCCAAATTCTTCTGATAATAAGAATCATTCCTCGTACTTATTAAATATCCAGATTCCCAGGCTGTTTCCCTGGTAATTCTGAGTCAGTGATTCTGGGACGTCTCCAGGCACCTGTGTGCTTAACCACCATTCCAGGTGTTCTTAAAGTCAAGGAGGTTTGGGATGGGCTGCCCTAAGTTATATACTCAAAAGTGGAATTATTTGATCATAGGCTGGGCACATTTTCAATTTTACTGGACAATATATATTTTTTCCACATTGTTAATATTTGCCATTTTCAGACAAAATTGTTTACCAATCTGATGGGTGTAAAGTGGTATTTTTGTTTTAAATTACATTTTTATGATTACCATTGATAATGATACTTGCTAACACTTGTATAGCACTTCCTATGTCACCCACTGTTTGAAGCTGCTAACTTATATTAACTTATTGTATTCTGCCAACTCTAGGAGGTAGGGAGTAGTTTTACCAGATGAAGAAAACTAGACACAGAAGTTACCTGCCCAATATCATTGACCAATCAAATTTCCTCTACTGTAAATTTCTTATTAATATCCATTACCCATTTTTTCTATTGTGTTGCTGATCTTTTTCTTATTGATAGCTACGATTTTTGAAAAATATAGTATTGATGCCATTTTTGTCTATTGTATGTGTTATAAATAACTTCTTTCAATCTTTTACTTATTTATAGACCTTGTTTATGATGAGACCTTTATTTTTTCCAAAGCGCTTTCACATGTGATGTTTCAACCCTTCATTCATTCACCAAATATTCACTGCTCACAGTGCTTGGCACTATTTGAGTCACCGAGGTTCAGATATCTCTGTGGAGATGGGGTCTACATCCTAATTAGAGATGACAGAAAATATACCAAGAATAAATAAAGTGCAGGTCAGCAGGTATTATTAAGCACCATGGAGGGAAAAAAAGCAGAGGAAGGGATAGAGACTGCTGGATGAGTAGGGGTTGGGGTGGGGAGAAGAGGACAGGGGGGGGTCATTGTACTTTATACTTCGTGGTTGGGGACAGCCTCACTGCCAAGGTGGCACTCGGGTGACCTGAGGAAGTATGGGAGCAAGCTTGTGGATCTCTGGGTGAAGAGTTGCTCCAGGCAAAGAAGAGCCAGTTCAAAGGCCCTGGGGTAGAAGCACCTGATGTGTATGGGGAATAGAAGAAAGCTAGGGTGGCTGGGATGGGGTGTACAATGGGGAAAGCAGATGAGGTCCAAGAGGAGGTGGGGAAGGGCAGGCTATGTGGGGCCCTGGAAGCCACTATAAATGCTTTGGCTTTGACTCTGAACTATGTAGGAAGCCAGTTGAGGTTCTTTAATGTTCACAGGCTCTGGGAAGTTCCATAAAACTTCCAGAATCACATAGGAATTGGCAGCACCTGGCCTGAAGTCAGAACTTCTGACTGCGGTGTTCTCCATCACATCACAGCTGTCTGAAGTCCTCGTTCCTTTTTCCTTCACAACAGGAAGAAACCAAGAAAAGAATGCCTATTCAATGCAGAAACATCTCCTGGGGTCACCAACTGTCCTGGTTTACTAGGGTCTGGAAGGTTCCCCAGGGTGTGGGACATACAGTGCTCAAACTGGGACAGTCCTGGGCAGAGCAGGAGAGCTGGTCACACTATGCGCTGGCTGAACAGCAGCAGCATGTACCCATGGGCTACTTGAACCCCTGGCATCTCTAGGGCCCTTCTGTGCTGCTGCTGGTAGAGCTGCCTATGTTCTGGAAACTTCCCAACCATCCTCAGGTCCAGGACTCAGGGTGGCTGTTGGTACTACTATGTAGATTTCACTGGAATTATAGAGGTTACCTCTCGGTGGTGGGATTATGGGGGGAATTTTTTATGTACTCTTTTTTTATACTTTAAAATTTTTACTGTGAATATATATTATGTTGATGCTCAAGAGAAATATAGCATGGTAAAGAATTAGTTTATCTTTCTTGTCTTTATCCTGAGTGATTAGCCAGTTCCTGGTATATAGCAGGTCCTCAATGAAATTTTTTAGACCATAAATTACATGCCAGTAATGTGTGCAGCCTCCGAAGGACCAATACTATCTGTGGTTCTCCAACTTTAGCGCACATGAATCACCTGGAGGGCAGGTTAAACTGTAGATTGCTGGGCCCATACCCCAGAGTTTCTGATTCAGTTGATTTGGGCTGGGGTTCCGTAATTTGCATTCCTAACAAGTTCCAGGTGATGCTTTTGTTGCTTGGGGTGGGGGAGTTGGAATGGAGAAACGAACCACAGTTGATTGGTTAATTAGAACCATTCATTAATTGCTTAATTAGTTTTTAGTGCTAGTGTGGTCTTTTAACCATTAGGTATAATCTTGTTTCCTTGGAGATTTTAGTTTCAATTCTAAACCAATTTGTATATGAATTCATTCATTCCTTCCTCCAGCAACCATTTGTTGTCTTCTCTCATTAAGAACTGGTGACACCTAAAGAGGAATGGAACACAGTTATTGCCCTTTAGGTACTGAGAGACTTCAAAAAGTATTAAGTCATTTTGTCTTTTAGTTAACTTTCCAAATGAGAAATTAAATTTGGGAAGAAAATGAGAAACTTTAAATAGAATATGTTGTTCATTGTCAATTCAAGAAAACTGACTGACTTTGATAAATGTTCCACAAGCTTAAATGTAGGATTGTCCTTTATGAATTCAGCTGTTGAGAGTATAGGGCAAATGAGGCCAACTTCATGGGCTCAGGCCAGCTGCTCGAATGACGGGTGGAAACAAGAATAAATGTAAAGTCCTGTGGTTGAGCCTCAAAAAAAAAAAAATCAATAAGTCAAGTATAGTTTACGTCAAAAAGACCTGGGAGTTTTAATTGGCTTCTATCCAAAATCCACGTACAGCAAATCAACTTATTTAGTTTCCTAGGGATACATTTTACAACTAGTTTATGTTTGAGGTTTAACCAGGAAGTAACATTGCTTAAAGTTAGATTTCTATAGGCTCTTTGTGTGTGTGTGTGTGTGTGCATGCACACATATATACACTTCCATGCACGGTAAGCAACTGGTAGGTTTTGCTTGGAAATTTTTCTTGGCAAAGTTCTGACAGCCATGCTCTCTGGTAGTGTTTTACAAAGTGTGGTCTGTGGACCACCAGAAGCAGCATCACCTGGAAAGCTTGCTAAAATACAGATTCCTGGGTCCCAACTTTGACTCCCTAAACCAGGTTCCCTGTGGATAGACCAACAATCTGCTGGATGATGCTAAAGTTCTAGAACCCCTGCTCTAGGTTGAAAAGACAGTCTTCTTAAGAAAATCTTGGGTTTACCTATAGATATGGTTTATGTGGTCTGCAGTTATTCTGTCTTCTAATTAGGTTTCTTAATTTCCTTAAGAACATCTCAATTATATTCCTTCCCTCTTTCCTTTCACTTGGTCAACCTTCAAAGAACATGAACTTTCTATGAACCATCAACATAGAAAGCCTATCTTCCTGACTTTCTTACTGCTTTACCTATGAGAGAACTCAACCTCAAATTTGAGGTCTATCATAGGCAGTTTTCCAAGCATTCATGGCGATTTTTTATGTTCCAGCTATGCTCTTGGATTCATCTTCTTTTCCCAGGGTTGTTTTTTTTCCCCCTCATTTCACTTGAAAATTCTATTGTCCAGTCTGCATGGCTGTCAACACCTTTAAACACTTTTGTTTGGAGTAAAGCAAGGTAAAAAGAAACAATTTTTTTAAAACTAGTATTAATATTGTTTTCAGGTAGACATTATTGAGTAAAATAAGGTCAAAAGAATAAAGAGTAACACTAAAACCATGGAAGGAAAGATTTGTGAGAGTAGGCTCTGCATTCACCTAACACCTTCATTTTTATCTTTGTGTGAGGACTAAAGATAAAAAAGAAACTATCAGAAACCCAAACCACAGGCTTACCTTTAAACCAGATGCACGTTGGCATTTCTAACTCAAAATGACATATTTATCATATATATTTTTTGTCATGAACTGAATGTTTGTGTCTCTCCCCCATCATTTATATATTGAAGCCCTAACTCCCTTTACACTAGTAACTAAGGTTAAATGAGGTCATAACGGTGGGGCCCTGATTCCATAGGATTTAGTATCCTTATGAGATACTAAGAGAGAGCCCCCCCCCACCGCCCTAAATACCAAAATGGTGGTATTTTGTTATGGTAGCCCAAGTAGATGAAAACATATATGTTTTAAAAAATAGACAAGCGAGTATAAAAGATAAATAATATCAGCTCTTTGCTACTGAAATTTGCTTTTATTTCTCAATAAAATAGTTAGGCACTTATTGAAAGAAAATAAAACCAAGGGAGGAAGAATATTCTAATTATAATAACTCCTAGGAGTTCTGGACTAAAGTCAATGGAAATTAACCATTCCTTTCATATCCAGGAAAAATAAAGCCAAAAGAATGAACCTGTGCTTTCTGTTTAGCAACCTGCAGTCCTAATTCACCTATCTGCTTCAGCTGAAAAGCCCCTGCCTTTGGCCTTTCCAAGTTCAATCTGGCATCTGTCTACCCTTAGATGCCCATTAACCAAAATACATATGGAGAGGTGATTGCCTGGAGTTAATTTTCTACTCTGGATACTGATATGGGAGTCAGCACTAGAAAATGAATGCTTTATTGAATCACCTACCAAGGCAGAGAGTGTTGTCCTGGGAATGCCGGTTTCTCGGGTCACTGCCACTGGAGCAGGCCAGCTGGAGCTGCTAATTAGGTCTCCGGGACAGACTCGGGTTGAGAGCATTTATCTGCAATCACAGTTACATGCACTAAGCTAGGTGGGAAAACCATCTGAATAGCCCCTAGCACCCCAGAGACACTAAAAATCTTTCTAACGAGGAGAATAGGGCCATGTAAACTGGCAGAGGAATTTGTTCCAGGGGCTAACTATATAGCTCTCTCTATAGATACCCTAAGATTCTTGCTGTAATTAATGATTAGTTGAATGTCCTCCCCTGGGTGGGCAGTTGTCCTTAATTCCTTTCCTTATTCCCCAAATTGCTATGCTATAGAGAAGTGTGAACCCCCAAGTGTGAACCCCCCAGCTTGCTGGAGAAGCAGCTCAGGGGGCCGGAGTGCTGTGACCATTGAAATTTGTCCCTCACACACTGTGAAGTTGCTGGGACAGTACTAGAGTCTGGAGAGAACAGAGATGAGTCCTAGGAACAAAAGAATTAAGAAACCCGGTTTGCTGATGATGCAATGGAGAGAAGTATATTTTATACTTTATGGCAGGTTCTTATTCCAGCCAGTTGCTCACTATTGGCCACCCAAACTACCCCATCACCTTGGGCAGGTGTGAAAGATGTCAATTCCTGTCTTTAGTGTCCCTCTGTACTGTCCTGATAAAGGTAGTTCAGCTCTTAACTCATCACTTCCTCTGCTGGCTAATCACACCTTTTAGTTGTGATCTTATCTCTTCTCGGCTTTAACACCTGCTTCAACAGCCTGGCACTCACTTCTCTCTCACATTTCCTGCTATTTCTAGACTCCGGAACCTTCAGGTCCACCCCTGTGCGGCCACCAGGCAGGAGGCACCCGCATCGACCAATATGAGGCTGGGCGCTGGGCTGAGCCCTTTGCTTACGTTACTTACGTGCGCATATGACAGGTACTGCCCTTTCCCCAGTTTCACAAACAAGGAACCAGGCTTGGAGTGTGACTGCCCGAGCCACAGGGTAAGGCGTTCAATCGGCTCTGCTGTGCCCTCCCTCGCTGTAGCGTTTTGGATGCCTTGGCCCTCTACCATGCGTGCCACTTTCTTAACCTTTCCTCCACTGTTCCTCCTTCCCTGAGAGTCGGAGAGAGGCTTCACCTCTGCTCTAAAACTAACCCACACCCTTCGCCTGGATTCTGTCCCTTTCTACTTTGTAAGATTCCTGTTCCTCCCATTTCCTTTTCTGTGCTGTTGATCTTTCATTCCCCACTCATGCCTTTTCGTGAAAAAGCCTTTATCCACTTACCTCCTTGTGCAAAATAATAGGCGACTTGAGGAGGCAGCCCCTTTCACGGCTGTGGCAGCCGGCCGACCTTGAAGCTCAGATGCTGAAAAGGGAGACGAGCTATGAGTGAGGGTTGCACAGACATGCGAGATGCCGTCAGCGCGAGGAGAGTTCAGGGTAGGGGAGAGCATTCTCCACAAGGGAGGCGGTAAGAAGGCTTCATGGAGGGCCTGGGCTAGAAGGCTCAGTCTGGGAGGATTTCTGCAAACAGAAATTGGAAAGAGGAAGAGGCATTGCATAAGAAAAGGCCTGGAGGCAGGAAGGCCTGTAGAGTGTCTGTCAAAGGGTATTTGCCAGTTTGAGTGGGTGCCTAGAACACATGGGGAGTAGCAGAGGATGATGAGCAGAGTATGAATGCCGCCCGAGGGTAAATCCTGTCGGTAATGGGTAGGAAAGTGACATTGTGAGAATATGAATCAGGGAGATTATTTTGGTGGCAAAGTTCAGGATGGACCAGAGTGTGTGTGTGTGACATGCAGGTGGCAAGACCCAGTCAAGAGGCTATTGCAAAAGTCAAGGTCAGCACTGCTGGGGCCCTGCCCTGTCCTTGAATGGTAGCAGTAGAAATGGAAGAAAACAAGGGTTTGAGAGACATTTTGAAGATGAAAGTCACTATCGTCTTGGGTAAAGGAGAAAGGAACTTCAAAAACGTGTCTTTGAGCGTGAGCTCAGGCAGTAAGAAAATGGGACATGAGAAATGGGAAGTCGTGAAGAAGACTTAGAAGGTGGAGAGGGGCAGGATGGAAGTTCAGATCTGAGTACGCTGACATTTAGGGGTCAGTAGGATGTTCCTCCAGTCTGTGGCTCTGGAAAGCAGAGTTGGAGGAAAATAGCTGCGAGCATTTGCCTGTAGGTGAAAGCTCTCAGGAAGTGCAGTGCTTGCTGCATGCGGTGATGGTCCCCAGCAGGAACAGCTTACGGTCACCTCTTTAACCCAACTCTGTCCTGCCCCGTGGTGGGTGCTCAAAACATACTGAAGAGATGAATGGATTATGAGATACTCTATTGAGTTTGCTGAATTCGTGGAAGAAAGAATGGAAAAAATGACTGGATGAGTTTATGAAGTCCTGAATAGATGAATGAAAAGAGAATAAGACCGAGGGCACACTCTTGGGAGTATAGTGGAATGTATTTTCACAAAAGTTCATCAAGAACTTGGAAAGATCTTTGATAGAAAAATAGCTGGGAGGCTGCACTGCAAGCGAGCTTACTTACATAAAACAGGCCATGTGCCCTCTCTCTGCTCCAGGGGGATTTCTGGGACACTGCAGAGGTTTTCTGGCTTGTGAACTTCTGTTTCCTGGCTGCAACTGGGTTCTGGGCCATCTTTTGTTTCATTCAGTTTCACATCAGAAGATCCTCTTGGATGCTGGCTCCCAAGTGGGAAATGGAAACTATTTGTGCTGCCATGAAGGAAGCTTTCTGCGTCTGGCAGGGTCTCTGGGCTGGAAGCAGTATAAAGAGGGAATTAGGAAATCATCAAGCAAGCAGGCCGTGGTCTTGGTGTGTCACACTGTCAGTATTCCAGTTACTGGGAGGATGTAGAAAGCTCTTCCTGATTTGCTGCTTTGAAAACTAAAAGAGAAAAACCCAGCAACACCTCATATGGCTCAAACTCATCGGCATGGGCATCCCGGGCAAGGTGGCTTGGGCGATAAACACGCTGGGGACGGTTGGCCATGTGCTCGCTGCTCTGCCCGCACAGGCTTGCGGCGGCAGAACGAAGCCAGAGCAGCCTTGCTGCACTTCCGAGGGTTTTTCTTTTCCCCAGATGCCTGCTTTACGGAACTTTAGCCCTTTCCTTCAAACAAATAACTGAGGCCACTGTTTTACTGGCATGTGGTATACTGAGGGGCCACATCTATTTGATACTTACGATTTTTGCCTACCAGTGGAGGAGGCAGGCACGTGTGTGGCGTACTCTCTATACTTTAAGGATAGAGAAAGCACTTCCTCTGCAACAAAAGGCACCCCAACCCAAGGGCTGAAGTATCTGACATCCTACTAGGATATTTGTATAATATAGAGGCTGTCGATCCCACAGCTCCTGCTCTAGGCCCCTTCTCTGTCTCCTCCAGTGGGTGACGGTCTGACACGGCCCGAGACCTCCAGGGACAGGACGCCACCCCGAAGGCAGCCTGATGCACGTACAAACAGCATTCATTATCTTAGAAAGTTCCAGCTCCCATTGGATTCAAATCCACCTCCCTGGGTTGCATCTAATACTTCTTCCACATGACAGTCCTTTAAATATTTGAAGAGAACTAGGGTGTCTCCGTTTGCCAAAGTAAATATCCTCAGATGTTTCTCGTTGGTCATGATTACTAGCACAGATTAAAGCCTCCCTCCCACGCACTCCTTTTTTAATTCCCACAAGTATTTCTGCATCTACATGTGCCAGAAACTGTGCTAGACACCTCTTCCCTCTGTTATACAATTTGGACACTTTAGAGGGAGGTGCAGAACTGACACGTAGACTGTGTGAGCTCACAAAAGAGCACAGGCTTTGGAGTTACGCAGATCTAACTCAAGTTCCAGTTGTGTCCTCCTTTCAGCTGTGGGGTCCCTTCAAGCTTCTGGACCATAAGGGACATCAGTTTCCATAGTCACACTATGAAGGCAGTGCTTTATAGTGCCTTCTTGCAGGGGTAGAGGTGGCGTGTGCACTGAGCAGGAGCTCAGTCGTCACACTATTTGGCAACTATGCCAGGCCCTTAGGTCGAGTAAGAGCGTGGAATAGTCTTGATCATCAAAATGTGCCAGCTACAAATCCAACCCTCTGTAAGCATGTTCAGCACGCCATCTGTGTTTTTATTTAAGTTATCGATAACAATGTTGACCAGGACACGGCCTGCCTGGGAAAGAGCCCAGTGACCCTCTGCAAGGACACTACTCTTTCGTGCCTTCATTTCATTAGTAAGCGTTCTTTGGTCGGGGATATTGAACTAGTTATAAGTAGAACCATACTCTTTCTCAGTCTATATTTCTCCATTGCTTCCACATGGGTATTCTGAGAGCTTTTGTCAAGTGTCCTGCTGAAATCCAGGTGGTCTATGTGTGTACCACTGCCCTAATACAGTAAGCGAAAGAGCCTCTGTTTGTCTCCCATGTGTTCTCTTTTGAAAGGCAAATGCTCCTGGCAGGGCTAAGCTGCTGCGACAGTCCACACTAAAATGCTAGTGACCTAAGAGACCCTTTTCTAGCTGACTCTCTCTGGGAGTCACTGGATTCTGGGGCAGGTGAAGGGAGGGCCGATAATATAAACAGGGAAGGTGTGTAGCCACTGCAGAATGCGAGTGCAAACAAGTCTTACCGACTTAGCATTGAGCTCAAGAGTGGACCCATGCACAGATCCACATTTTACTAAGAGAAAAAGACATGATTGATGACAAAGCCTCTGAGGATTCCAGTGCACCCAGATTCTCCTGAGAATCTTCAAACTCTGCAAGTGTCAAATGCTCCTTTCGTCTCCTTCCTCCAGCCCCAGCAGGGGGCCATTGTGGTAGATGTTCACGTTTGGCACAACCTAAGATCCCCATGAACAGCAAAGCAGCCAGCATTTACGGAGGGCTCATGATCTGGCCACAGCGCTAGGCACTTCCCATGCCTTATATCATAATCCTCACAATGAGCCTATGAGGGAGGGACACCGTAATCATCCTTGCCTTACAGTTGGGGAAACTGAGGCTCAGAGAGGCTTGGCAATTTGCTTAAAGCCACACAGCTATACAGGGAACAGAGCCAGGGCTCTGCTCCAGTTGTGCTGAACTCCAAAGAGTTTTTTAATCTTTAGACAAATTATGCCTCCCAGTCTCATTTTAGGGATTTGTTATTTGACCATTATGGCTGCTCTAGCTGGGATTCTAGGGTTGGCCAGAGCAATGGTGTTGCTCGGCCCCTTTTGGCTTCCCTCCAAGTGCTCCGTGGAAGCCCCAACCTCATAGATGTTGCGTGCTCCTAGGTGGCCTGGCCACGGCACTGTTGGCCACGGTGACCTGGAGTGGACTCCCCCAGTTCAACTTTCAGCTCACACCCAAGGAGACATCTGCTCTCTGGAATTCACACTGCTGGAAAGCCACCCTTGGAATTGTTTTGGGACTGGGCGGTGGTGTCTTGGAACAGCTTGACTGGGGGCTGAATCTCATTACTGACAGAATTGTGACCTTTTAGCAGAATATGGAAAATGCCATGGATATAATATGCAAAAATGATGTCAGTGCTGTGATATTGGAGGGAAGAGGATGGCCCATGTGGGATATTTATTTTAATGATATCACCATCATTCGTTATGTGGTTTGAATTAAAGAGAAGTCTTTGAGTCTCAGCTCCACCAATGATCTCTCAAAACATTCCCTTGTTTTGTCTGGTGTCATTTAGCACTCACTCTGCGTTTCTTGGATGAACAGAGCCCTTGATATGATTTCTTTGTTCTGATGTCTTAAACCCAGAAATAAGGGGGCCTTTATTTTCAACCTAATTGTACCCATATTGATCTATGATACAGGCATTCTTTAATGAGAGTGGGAAGGAATGTGATGGTTTAAATTAAGGAGACAGGCAAAATGGACCCCAAATTCTAGATGAGTTCATTTGGCCTGCTTAGAGCTGGGACACACAGATGGCTCTGTCTCTCCTTCCTACACTCTGAAGTCGAGATGAACATATATAGCGACGAAAAATTGCAAAGATACAAACATGTTTACATGACCCTTCAGAAAGTTTCCAAATGTATGGCTGCCAAGTTGAACCTGAGGGCCCTTCAATTCTACCAGGTGACAGAGCTGAATGAGAGAGGTGCTCTGTTACAGGCTCCCAGCTCTTCTGTCTAAGGCCCAGGGGTCCTCAAACTAATGGCCCACGGGCCACATGCAGCCCGCCGAGGACATTTATCCTGCGCCCTGGGTGTTTTTGCCGCCACTGCCTGTCCTGCTTAGCAGCCTACTCATCCTGGGCCCACAGTGCGCATGTGTGGAAGGTGCCCTGCACTCTCCAACGGTCTGAGGGACAGTGAACTGGCCACCTGTTTAAAAAGTTTGAGGACTGGCTGGGTGCGGTGGCTCACGCCTGTAATCCTAGCACTCTGGTAGGCCGAGGCGGGTGGATCGCTTGAGGTCAGGAGTTCAAACCCAGCCTGAGCAAGAGTGAGACCCTGTCTCTACTATAAATAGAAAGAAATTAATTGGCCAACTAATATATACAGAAAAAATTAGCCAGGCATGGTGGCGCATGCCTGTAGTCTCAGCTACTCGGGAGGCTGAGGCAGGAGGATTGCTTGAGCCCAGGAGTTTGAGGTTGCTGTGAGCTAGGCTGACGCCACAGCACTCACTCTAGCCTGGGCAACCAAGCGAGACTCTGTCTCAAAAAAAAAAAAAAAATTTGAGGACCCCTGGAAGCTGTAGAACCAGAGTTTTGCTAATAACAGTCCTAATAGTAAAGTGAAAACAACAGTATGCACCTCCACCTTTCATTTGCAATGTACCTTAATGCTTTATGTATATTACTTCATTAGACCTCTTCAGCAGGGGCAAGAAAGAGAAATGTCAATGTGAAGGTCACTAATGTCTCCATTTAACATATTAAGAAACAAACCCAGAGTGAGGACATTTTCCCACAGACACACATGTGGCTGGTGATAGATGCCGGAAGCCTGGGCTCTGGAGTGTTAGGCTGGTGCTGCTTCCCGGCCTACCAACCCCCGCCAGGTGGGACATCCGGGCACTGATGACCACATTCTCACCACAGTGAGATCTGGGCTCAGGTGCTCTGCACAAGTGGCCCAGCACAGAAAATCTCATGAGTGTGTCCACTCCAATGGCCAGTGACATGCCACAGGAATGGCCCATTACCCTGGGCGCAGCTCTGTATAAAGCAGGTATGTGAGGTGGGGTGGTGGGGTAATGTGCTAGTTTGCTAGGGCTGCCATAACAGTTAAACAACAGTAACTTTGGAAGTTACTGTTTTGGCAGCTAGAAGTCCAAGATCAAGGTGTTGGCGGGTTGGTTTCTCCTGATGCCTCTTTCCTAGATTGGAGATGGTCACTTTCTCCCTCTGGCTTCTCATGGTCTTTTCTTTGTGTGTGTCTGTGTCCTAATCTCCTCTTCTTATAAGGACCCAGTCATATTGGCTTAGGAGCTCACCCTAATGATCTCATTTTAATTTAACTACCTTAAAGACCCTATTTCCAAATACAATCCCATTCAGAGATGCTGGGGGTTAGGACTTTAACATATGAATTTGTGGGGGACACAGTTCAGCCCATAGCAGGTAATAGGAAGCGTATAGGGCGTGAGGAGAAGCAGAAGGTAGCCAAGAGCCGTGCCAGATTCACTCACTCCACAGTTACCGAGTGTCTTCTCTGTACCCCGCCCTGAGCTCAGACATCCATCAGCCCCCTCACAGCCAGGTGGGGCACCTGTGGGGGCTGTGCACGCTCTACACGTCCCAGCAGACTGCCACCAACGCTGGTTCTGCAGAGCTGAGAGAAGGAAGACAAATTCTTGTTCTCTTTGGTGTGCATAAAAATCACTTGGAAAACTTGTTAAAGCTAGATATGTGGACCTCATCTCAGGTCCAATCAGAAATCCTGATTCTGGGTGGGCCCAAGAATCTGCATTTCCAGCAACCTCCCAGGTGAGGCTGATGCTATAAGCGCATGGACCACACTTTGAGTAGCACTGCTCTGTGACACACTGGAAATTTATCCTCCTTGAATCTGGCTCCACTTCTATTATTTAGCAGCCTCTGAATTATGAACAATATGTATTCTAAAAGCTGTCTCTCTCAGGTTAGGCCAAGAGTGCAAACCAAGATGTTACGGTTCATTTTACAGACTTGAGAGCTGTGGTTGATAGACAAAGTGTGTCCAGTCCACTCTCAATTCTCCTAAAATGTTTTTAATCCTCTCGCCCTTGTAGGGGAGAAGGGAGAAGACCATGAGGAGTAGAAGAGCACTTTTCTCCGTGAAGACAAAGAGCATGTGAACCCCCACAGCTTTACTGCCCAATACTGCCCTACTCATCCTTTGCATATATACAATAACAGGACAATCAACATTGCTGTAGAAGGAAAACATCGTGGTGCTGGCAGGACACACTTCTTGAGTGATTAGTCTTGAGTATTTGTAGCTAAAACAAGAGCCTGTGTTCTGAAATTTCATTTGAAAGCAGGTCATTTTGTATTCAGAACAGCTCTTCCAAAGAAACAGTTATAAATAGTCATTTCACAATAGCCCATTTAACCTGTAATGTGACTGAAGTATTTACATCATTCCCAACCACTGTGTCTTGGAGGAAAATGGGTGCCAAGTTCCAACCGAGAACACCCAAAGCAAACATTTCTCGCAAAGACTGAGGTGGGGAAGGAGAGAGGAATGAGCCAGTTAATAGAGCTGAGATGACAGGGAGGGACTTCTGAGAGAGCAGGAGCAATTATAAAACAAAGTTGGGACTGAGGACATCAGACTTAAATACTTTTGAACTTGTTTACTTGTTGCAGCCATTTATTGTGTGTTGATTATTTGCAAACAGATTATAAGAACATTTTCATTTACTGTTCACTAATTCATGTGTGTTAATCTTGTCTCCACAACTAGATTGTAAAGTCATTAAGGTAGATATCTCTACTGTCTTTTGAGGTTGCCTCTTGAAAATCAATTGCTTATGCCACTTATGCCCACTAGGTCCAAGCAGGGCTCAGAAACCCAGTTACAGGAAGTAGTGGGGTCAGATTGGGAGACTGGGTTGAGGTTTACGAGGCAGGGGCTGGTGGGAAGGCTAGGAGATACAGGAATTGAAGGCGCTGGCAACGGCTAGAGGACAGACAAAAGTTTCACTGCTTGTGCTCTGCTAGTAATTTAACTCCAAAGAGAAAAGAGGAAAGTACAAAATCATTTCCTATGATCTCACGGGAAATTGGGCTAAAGGAGAGGGATCTAGAAATAGCTTTATTCACCACCACCTGTTTATATGGTGCTGGGTTAGGTTGATGTAGGATTATGAAGAAAGGTCAGTGAAATTACTAGAGATTCCCAAATTGAATAGGGCCAGTGTCCATCTGGGAGCTCCCTAAAGCTCTTACTGGAAAGAGTTTGGTTTGCCCAGTGAGGCCTCCCTGTTTCTGGGCTGGCTGTGGTAGCCTTGTTACTGGCGTAGCCTGAAAGTTATTCAACTCCAAAGCCTTCAAACTTTAAGCACTCCTTAACTTCAGGAGGTAATAAGAAGTTGCCTTAATTGTATTCCTTCTTTGTAAGGACTTTTTGCTATAGGAAAAAGAACACTAAACTAGTAGTCAGAATCTGCGGGTTCTGAAATCTGTTTTCACTTTCAATGTGCAGCATTGAAGAATTCAATTCATGTTTTGGTATTTCAACCAATGACCCCCAAAGTTTCTTCTAGCTCTAATATTCTGTCATTCTATTATTACACTTTGATGTTAACTAGAGAAATAATTAATTATAATAGGCAAATAACATTGGGGAAAGAGACAAGTATGCCTATTGTCACCATTTCTAGTCAACATTATACTGGAGGTTCAAGCCAATACCTTAAAGGAAGGTAAAGAAACAAAATGTACAAATATTGAAAAAGTTGAAATAAAACTGATCACATAATTACATGCTGATATATGTAGAAGTCCAAAAATATTCAACAAATATCAGAATTAATAAAGTCAGTTTAGCATGAGCTGGGCCTGGTGATAAACTGCAAAAATCAATTTCATTTCTAAATACCAGCAATAAATAGAAAATGTAATTTAAAAGATACTGTTTAAATCATATCAAAAGTATAAAATGTTTAGTAATAAGTCTAACAAAGATGTATAAGACTTTCCCTTTGTACATAAAGATGCATTAATATAAATTAAACCCAAATGTATTGTGGGCCAGGAGAATACCATGTTCATAGACTGTCAGTATTATAAAGATGTTAGCTTTCTCCAAGTTGCTACATATATGCAATTCAATTTCTATCTCAATTTTTAAAAACCGAACAGAATTTATCAAGAAAATAATGTGGAAAGACTTTCTCTCCTGGTTATCAAGACCTATTACAAAGTTCAGTATTGGCACAAGTCTAGTCGAACAGATCGTGCAACAGAACACAGAGCCCAGGCACAGACACACACTCATGTATTCATATCTTCATGGCAAACACAGCACAGCAGAGCAGCGGGTAAAGATGGTTTTTCATTAAATAGTGCTATGTCAACTGGATATCCACACAGAGAGAAATAAATTCATCCTTTTCACTCTCCATATTGAAAGCAGAAGTTCCAGTTGGATTGGGATTAAATGTGAACAGTTAAATAATAGAGCTTTATCGAATAATATAGAATAATACTTTTGTGATGTAAGAGGAAAGAAAAAAATTTTAAGCAGAATACCAAAAGCACTACCTATGAAGAAAATATTGATAGAAAAGGAAGAGAAACCAGGACAGAGGCCCAGGGAACACCAATAAAATCAGAGGAAATGCACCAGCAGTTTTAAATGAAAAAAACGACTGGAGCATATGGAGGGAATTTAAGGACGTGTGGCGTGTAGTGGGGGAGTACTCACAGCTTTGGATACTGCTGAGAATTCCAGTGCCGCAAGGACTATGCAGCGTCCACTGGCTTTGACGAAGGGAAGGGACATTGGTGAGAGCAGTGGGAGCAGAGGAGGCCTGGGGTCCGAGAGCGAGGAAACAAGCCTTCCACACATTCAGTCTTTGCAGAGGTGGTGACGGATGAAGTTATCACAGTGGGTAGCAGTCAAGAGAGGTTATTGTTATTTTTTGATGAGAAAGTGTTGAGTATGCTTAATGCTGTTGGGAGAAACTGTAGTGAAGAGGGGGTGGGATTTAAGATGTAGGAGGGAAAGGGGGGAGGGTGGCGTAGCAGGAGGCCAGAGAAGGCAGGGGCCTGGGATGAGTCTGAGGCACTGGCCCTAGAGCCTTTGACAGTAGGCAGGTGGGGGACGGGTGTGACTGAATGCAAGTTAGTGTGTAGGTTTGGTGTCAGGAGTTGAGTGTTTTTTTCAATTGATATATTCTATTTTTTTTCCTAAATGCTACTACTACTAACAATTATTAACACTTACTATGTACCACCATTCCAAGCGCTTCATCTATATTAACTTGTTTAATCCTCTGAACAGCCCTGTTATCTCCGTTTGAAAGGCAGGAAAGGGAAACCTGGAAATAGGTTAACTAATTTGTCTGAGGTCACATGGAAGTCAGACTCTCACCAGGTAAGTCTGGAGCCGGCTCTCAAGCACTGCTGCTCGCACAGTTTGTCTTCACTCTCTGGAAAGGAGAGGTGCAGACTGCAGAGCACGAGGAAGGGTGCCCCTAAGGAACACGCAGACGGCTTTCCAGGCAGGGGCGGGGACCTAAATAAGAAACTGAGGCAAAAGTCTCAATCAATGCAGGTTTATTAAGCCAGAGTTGAGGATCCCTGGGAGATACATGACCCACAAACAACCTGTGGTTCTTTTTCCACTGGGGAATTTGGAGACTTCAGCATTTAAAGGCACGTGATGGGGGAGGGCGGCTTAGTGAGGCAAAGTGGTTATATTCTTTTTAAAAAACGTTTTATTTTTTTAATTGACATAAGAGTTGTACATATTCATGGGGTACATAGTGATGTTTTGTTACATATAATGTAAAGTGATCAGATCTGGGTAATTAGCATATCCATCACCTTGAACATGTATCATTTCTTTGTGTTGGGAACATTCAATCCTCCTTCTAGCTATTTGAAGCTGTATAATATCTTATTGTTAACTGTAGTCATCATACAGTGGTAAGTAACACTAGAACTTATTCTTCCTCTCTAGCTGTAATTTTGTATCCTCTAACAAATGCCTCCCTATAGGCTCCTTTTCCCTCCTAGTATCTAGTATATCCAGACTCTAGTACCCTCTATTGTACTTTTTACTTCTATGAGATAAACCTTTTTTAGCTTCATGGACTTCTTGAAGGCAATTTGTCATTACTAAAATAAATTTGCAATAGATGAACGTGTAAAGAAAATATGGTACAGACACATGATGGAATACTGTTTAGCCATGATAAAAGAGTAGAATCCTGTCATTGCAGCAACTCGGATAGAACTGGGGAACTTTATGTGAAGTGAAATAATCCAGGAACAGAAAGTTAAACATCCCATGTTCTCACTAATATGTGGAAGCAAAATGGTTACATTCTTGTTGTCAGGGCATTCCACCAAAACCCACCTATTTTGCTTATCCCGCTCCTAAATTGAGCAGCTACTAATACAGCTGATGAGGTGACTTTTGGGACATACTTCTGATTGGTTGACTACCATGTAAATGAGGTGACTTTTGGGACATACTTCTGATTGGCTGACTACTATGTAAATGAGGTGACTTTTGTGAAAACTTGTGATTGGCTAACTGTAACCCCCCAAAAGTTATAAAACTAAAAGAAAAAAAACGAGAAAGGGGTGCTCAGACTTTTGGTGGCAGATATGCCTCTCTGAGCCTGCCAGCGAATCTCCGTGTGCTGTTCGGGTTTTTCTTTGGCCAAGAGCTGTTCATACCTGCCGGAACATTGTGAGGCCCAGGAAATCTACATTTTATATAAGATAAGGCAAATCTTAGGAAAAAAAAAGGGAATGAAGGAAGCCTCAATTATGGATATGTCACTGGGTAGGTGGAAGAATGTCTGATCCTGTTCTCTCTCCTATTCTGCATCTGAAAGATAAACCTGTAGTTCATTATTAGCATGGAGTCAAATAGACTTTAGTTTTCTGAGCCAGACTTAGCCTGCAGACCCCAAGTTACAATTCGCATGTCCTTGCCTATGGGAGGCCAACAAGGAAGTCCCTTAAAGAATGATCTGTGGGGTCAGCTCGTCACAGGCGCCTGAGGCTTTTACCTTTTCTTTTGCATAAGGAGTTGGGGGTGGGGGTGACCCTGAGATTTTTATTTTCTTTTTACAGGACCATGCTTTGTTGGCTCCAGTGAGAAGACCTTCCAAAAATGTTCCAGGTCAGCAACAACCCGAAACCAGACCAGCCTCCCAAGCAAAGGCAGAGTTCTTGAGAGGGGGAACCAAATACAGTAATAAGAGTCTGTTCCAAAAGCTACTCAATGCTGCCTCTTGATAATTATATTGCTAATTGTTCATTCTCTGATTTTTTTTAAAGGAAAAAAAGAATGTGCTCCTTTTTTTCTATTTTCTTTTCTATTATCCTCACGGTCTGTAACAAAGAATGTGCTCTTCTTTAGAATTACCCTTGAAGAAAAGGCTAGAGGGAGATTCCAACTCCCAAATTGTCTTTTGAAATGGGTAGGAGGTAGATAAACAGGATATTAGGGACCCACGAACTGAAGATGTGAAGTCAAGCCATTAGAAACAGACAGAATGCAATTGTGAACTTTTTGACCAAATTATGCAACTTTAATTTTATAGGAACACTGTGTTTCATAGAGAACTGCTGAACTGTCAGTGTCATTTATATCCCTAGGAAGCACTCGGAGCACTGTGTGAGCCAACAACTATGACTCAAACTTCCAGTCTCCCCAGGCTGGCCAGACAAAAATATTCTCCCAATCTCTACAATCCCATGCACTTCAATACACATTCTCAATAACTCCAGTTGACTCACCGGTTGACCAAATGACTGTAATCTTTCCCATGCACAGGCTAGATTTTAAAAATTGAAATAAGACTGGAACAACCTAAGAAATTTTCATACACAAGGAAAATGCTCCATGAATTTTTGCATGTGTAGAAAGTACCCACCTTGTTTATAGAGTCAAATGTTGATCAGATGTTAATGAAAGAAAAGGTAATTAACCAGGGACTCACAGAGTGACCACAATAGTAGTGTTGAGTTTGCATGTGGTTAAATGCAAGGGAATTCACATGGGGGAAATGAACCTAACTGTCTCATAGGTGACCAACGCTGAAATAATTGTCACAACCTACAAGAGGGTTTTGGAATCACCTATAAAATGATCAACCCGTTGACCTGCGAGAACCAGAAAAAACAGCCAAATAGTAAACATTATTAGGAAGGATGTTGAAAAACAGGAAGATTGTTCTATTCTATAAAATTTCCTACACAGTTGAAATTCTACAATGAATAAGTTGTACTCATTACCTCCTCCAGAAAAGATCGGAATGAGCATATAAGTACATTTTTATAATTTTCGTGGACTGATTTCTGCAAAAAGAGCAATAATACATCTGGGATAGGAAAGTCTCAACCAGAGACAGCTTGGGAGGGGTTTTTTGAGGGAGGGCAGCTAAGATGGAGAACCAGAATCTGTTGAAAGATGACAAGACATGGAGAAGAAAAATTTTGCAGAGAGTCAAATAAAAAGGATCAAGTCAAAATGAAACTGAGAAAACTCAACCAAGGCTAGGGGATGAGAGAAGATTGGAATGCTTCGGACCAAGTAGAATGGTTTAGAACTAAGGGCATGGACTCCAGTTCTTTTAAAGGATCCAGATGTGGTGGCTGAAAGAACAGGTACATGACAATGTCGGACCATGTTGGGTTGTTAAGGCAAACGAGTCCTTCAAGTTACCATTTCTTTCTACAAGATGTAACTTGTAGCCTTGGTCAGACACCAAACTCTGGACTGGGTGAAATAAGACTCTGCGCAAGTAAGAAAATTAGTGTGGTAATGGAAAATGTGAATTTCTAGAACCTAAGGCACATCCTTATTCAAATACAGACAGCAAACATCTTCGAAATCATTGTAAATTATTTGGCTTTGCATTTGCGCAGATTTCTTATACTAAAGCTTCCTTCGCAGGAGGAACAGAAAATCATTTTTCCTTCAGAATGATCACATGTTTTTGCCATCGCACTTGAAGAGAGAAATATTTTATGTTTTTTACTCTAGTAAAGAGTTGTGCAGTTTTTCCATCTGTACAGTTTGTGAATTTCAGATAAAATGAACTTATGAAAATGGCCAAATTGGCCTCCGCAACCTCACGCAAAATCCCTTAGCTGTCCTCAGCTGGAGAAGCTTCTAGGTTATAATTGCTATGTTAGGACTTTTCTTTCTTGTTTTATGCCTGCTAACCAAGATAATCATAAAATGATGTGACATTTACAATCTTCTATGAAATATCTCCCAAACATTATGGTTTTAACTGATTTGGTAAAGGTCTCTGCCCGTATGATAAATTTCTTCTACACATTTCTCTGTGTAAACGTTGCCCATTGTCAAACATTGTAGGGGAACAGTCCTGCTCTTTTTGAGGTTTTCTCATTTTATTCTTATCTCTTAATTGTACTTGGGAGTCAGAGACTGTTTAGTGTCTCTCTGGTTTAGAATTCAGCTATTTCAGGATTATATTTTACCTGTCATTTTTTTAATAGAGTAGGGAGAATATTGGATGGTCTCTTGTTTTTATGGAAAGAAACTATCTTAATATTTTCTTTGAAACAGGAAGATGACTTCTCTTAGAATGCACATCTACTCCTCAAATTTTGGGGATCTCATGCCTCAAATTAAAAACAAAACTTTGTTAAAACAACTAAGTACAAAGTTTGATAAGGTTTTAAATTATTATATTTAGGTAAGGATCCATGTATGGACAAATTTTAAGAAATATTTGCCAAAGATAAGTTATGATTTAACTTTCTAATTTTCTGCTGTTATCAGTCACTGCTCAATAGAACCACTCTTAAGTGTGTTTAATAGGTTCTAGAATGCCCTGGGATTTGTTCCTAGCTCCTGAATCCGTGAGACCTTCATGCAATTTTGCTCCCAAAGCACTCACAGAAGGCTTCCATCTGGCCTGCGTATGTCATGGGTCAGGTAAGACCACAGGTGTGGACTTGTCAGGGGAGAGCCCTCATCTACTCTTGGGTGTCTATTTCCTCCATCTTTTTTGGCCTAAGAGGAAGAAATAGGAGAATACTAGCCCTGGAAAAAAATCTTCTATTTTGTTGTAGTTATGGCTGCTTAAACCAAACATTTTACCTCTTAATTCACTGTAAGCCTCTTCCATCCCATTAGCTTATCTGGAAACCCTGCTCATGTCCTTAACACTGGCTCTTAGCGGGTCCTAGTACATAGAAAATTGTTCAGATTAGCCGGATTATATTGGAATTTTAAGATTTTTATTGTTAAATCACCTTTATTTAGGTATAAATTACTTAAAATAACATGCTCCTATTTAAAATGTACAGCTTGGTGAGTTTTGACAAATGTAGATCCAGGTCACCCACACTATTATCAAGTTACAGATCACTGCCATCATCCCAAAATGTTCCATTTGCCCCTTGCAATTATTCCCCAGCCCCTAGAAAACCACTGCTTTCTGTCACTGGTTTGCCTTTTCTAGAACTTCATAGAAGTGTAATTGTGCAGTATTTATTCTTTTGTGTCTGGCTTTTTTTGTTCAATGTGCTCTTTTTGAGATTCATCCGTATTGTGTGCATTAGTAGTTCATTCTTTTTTTATAGCTTTTTATGTATGTACAGGGAGAACGAAGTTACCTTATGCAGCCATGTATTTACTATTAAGGAGATTTTAATAAAAGATCTGACTTTTATTCATCCAGGGCACTCTCGTGCATTCTATTAAGACAGAATAAAATTCTATAACGTCTTTGGCTGAAACAAGCTGAGATTTCTACATGGCTTCAGTTCCAATGAAAAACAAATTAAAGCATTGGCTTAAAAACAAGACATATGTGTTGAATTGTAATGCACTGACTGATTTTAGAACATATTTTTATTGTCAGTTAAGGTTATGTATGACTTGAATCTTTTGTGTGAGATCTTTTGATCCCAGAAGAATTACCAAATGCTAGAATTTGAGGGTGTGAGCTCATAATCTTTCTCTTCAAGTCCTGAGGCTTTGTGTGAGAGTATCTGGCCCCAAGATTTGCATCAGCAGTTTTAAAAGTTCTTGTGTTTTCTGATCAATTATAAGGCTTTATAATGCAATTTTAATTTTAGTTATTAGGGTACTATTCAGAAGGAATTAGGGAGGCCAGGCGCGGTGGCTCACGCCTGTAATCCTAGCACTCTGGGAGGCTGAGATGGGCAGATCGCTCGAAGTCAGGAGTTCAAAACTAGCCTGAGCAAGAGTGAGACCCCATCTCTACTATAAAGAGAAAGAAATTAATTGGCCACCTAATATATATAGAAAAAATTAGCCATGCATGGTGGTGCATGCCTATAGTCCCAGCTACTCGGGAGGCTGAGGCAGCAGGATTGCTTGAGCCCAGGAGTTTGAGGTTGCTGTGAGCTAGGCTGACGCCACAGCACTCACTCTAGCCTGGGCAACAAAGTGAGACTCTGTCCCAAAAAAAAAAAAAAAAAAAAAGAGAGAGAAGGAATTAGGAAAAATTCAACATTTGGTTGGAACGTGACAGGGAAGCTATTATTTTTTTCTCCACAACTTTTTTAATCTAGTAGGGAGAAAAGACGTTTCCAGAAAGAACCATAACACAGAGTAATAGCAACTGCAGGAGATATTAAGAAAACAGAAGTCCCAGTTCACAAGGGAGAAGAGTTGGCATTTGATCTGGACCCTAATAGAAAAGCAGGGCTTTCTATAAATAAAAGGATTAGGGACATTCCAGGCAAAATGAAGCTGTTTTTTTATGTCACACTCAGGTCTCATCCTCATGCTCACCCTAAGAGGGTGTATTATTATCCTGACTTCGTGGGTGAGGAAACTAATAACTTCTAAGTGGCAGAACCGGGACTTGAACCCATGTTTGTTAAGCTCCAAAACCTATGCCCTTGACTACAGCGCTGTTCTGCTGGACTCGCCCATGTCCCATAACGAAGGTGTCTCCTTGGTAGCTCGTCACTACCCTCTGCTGAGTCTCCTGGTCACTCCCACCCTCCCACAGGACTTATGCACAAAGACAACAGCCTTCCTCTCTGGTCCACATCTTGCCACCAATTCCTGGGTCACTCCACTGTCCATGTGGGCAGCACACACAGAGCGACATCCTCAGGCCTCGATATACTTGTCTCTGGTGGTTTCTTCTCCTTTCTGTTGCTGCCACCCAGACCTTGTCAACACCCAGAGTGGTTTCACCTCTGAAATCTTAAGCTCTAATGTCCCCATTTCTGGCCATAACCTCTCACTCTCTCAGCTTTATCCTTCCAGAGCCTGCTCTTGGCCATGTCTGCTACATGCTTTCGATCTCTGCCTTCTCCCAACCTAGCAGCCCCTTCTTTATCTAACTTCTTAACTCAACTTGGGCCACAGGACTGATCCCGAGAACCACATCTTTATCACAAACATTCTCAACGTTTTTATTCTCTTTCCTCCCCTTGCCTTGCCCAGCCCAGCAAAAACCCTTGGATCAGTTTGGCAATCTGTCACTGAGTGTCACTTGAGCAAATCACACAACAGGATATATTGGATCCCTTACAAATTTCTGGTCTCCTGCCTCAGTTGAACCCTCAATACCTTAAAAAATACTTTTTCTTGTCATTTGTCAGCCTCTCATCCCTTACCACTTGGCAACTCTTTTAAAACTTTATTTCTCTCCTCAAATTCCTTACCCAACCCTACAGTCACTGCTCTTGGCCAAGGACTTGTCCTATTTCATTAAGAAAACAGAAGTCATCAGGTGAGAATGACATGAGCTTTCCGAAAAGCACTCCCCCATGTCTCCTTCCCCAAACTCCAGGCACACGGGTTGAGGCGTGCCACGCCAGGTCCAAGGGCCACGTGGCCCCCACACTCTTAATCCTATTTCCTCCAAGGGGAAGATCTTGTCATTATTCTTTTCTCTCTTATATCTTCAATCCTTCCTCCTTATTTCACTCTCTTCTTTTTCAGCCTCTAAATAGGCACAGGGACCTTGTCTTACTCATTTAGTGTTGCTATAAAGGAATACCAGAGGCTGGGTAATTTATAAGGAAAAGAGGCTGATTTGGCTCATGGTTCTGCAGGCTGCATACAAAGCATGGTGCTGGGATCGGCTTCAGGATTCTTCCATGTCTGGCAGAATGCAAAGAGCACTAGTATGTGCAGACATCACTTGGCAAGACAGGAAGTGCAGGGGTGGGGGCGGCGGCAGGCTCTTTTTAATAACCAGCTCTCACCAGCACTAATAGAGCAAGAACTCACTCTCGCCATGGGGAGGACAGTAATCTATTCATAAGAGATCCACCTCCATGACTCAAACACCTCCAACATATGGATCAAATTTCAACATGAGGTTTGGAGGGCAAACATCCCAACCATAGCAGACCTCCTAGTCTAAGAAGACATCACTCTAGTCCATCTCTCCCATCTCCTTCTCAGTCAAGTTTCTTAAAAGAATCTGTATGCTACACTCCTTTCATTTCCTCATCTCCTTTCTCCCCAGCCCTCTGTAATCTGGCTTCCACCCCCATCACTTATGCAAGTTTCTTCAATAAAGGGCATCAGTGATTTCCAAAACCAATGGATATTTGTCATCTCCTGCCATTTTGGCTTTCTCTGCCACCTTTCATCTTGTTCTCCACTCACTTCTTGAGCTCTCTGTCCCCTGAGTCATGTGACACTATTCTCTCCTCTTAGAATGTTTCTTCTGGGGCCCCGAGTTCCTCTGCTCACCCTGCCCTCCAATGGCAGCTAAAGGTCCATCATCATCATAAAGTGCCCCTAGCCAGGGTTCTCCCCAACCCCAGTCACAACTCCAATTGATCCTTCCTACAAAATGACTCTTGAGCCTGTTCTCTGCTCTCCACCCGATTCCCTGGCTTGGTCTTCATGATCTCTCACCTGGACTTTTGCAGGAGCCTCTGGATGCCTGTGCTGCCTCCTCCCCTTTTAATGCTTCCTCCACACAACAGAAAGCATGTTAGGAAGCAAGTCTGACCACCTCTAAAGGCTCCCTGTCACTGTGTGATGTGGTTCCAGCTCCCTGCGGCATGGCATAATGTTCACCACGTACTGCTGCTTCTGTGCTCCCACCTTGACCTCCCACCACAGCCCCTTCCTCACCCTGCGCTCACAACAGCCCACCGACCACAGGTCCCTGCAAACACCAAGCTGGTTTGAGCCCTGTGCCTCTGCTCAGCTGTCTACCTGCCTCAAAGGTGAGTCTCACCTTTCTCGAACTACCAAGTCCCTATCAATTCTTCATGGAGTGGCTCAGGTGTCCTCTCCTTAGGGGGTGTTCTTGACCTCTAGCTTGACCTTCAAGCATCTTCTCTGTAGGTGATGCACTCTGCACATACCTTACTTATCAGTTACTTCCTTATGCTGAAGTATCAGCTTCTCCTTTAAGGTACAGTTTCCATAAGAGCAAGGTCTCCTCCGTCTTATTCATTGCTGCATGCATACATGCAGACAGAGCAATTGTTGACTTGACCTGCACAGTCCCCAAGTCACGTGGTCAGCCTGATCCTCCACTGCTGTTCTGCTCACACAATGGGCAGAGCTGTGTAGACACACACAGGCTCGCTGGCCCTGAGTGGCCCTCAGACTCGTAGTGTATGCTGATGGCTGCAAAGGGGGGTAAGGCTGAATTCCAGAAGAAAGAAATGTCTCCTTCTCCCTAGCAACTAAACCTCCCTGAGTCAGAGGGGAGCCATGTTCAAACCAACTTGAACAAACTGCAGCTCTCGACCTACGAGTTAGTTAGTGACAAAGATTGAAGAAGACAGTCATTCTTTCAAGGATTTTTTTCTTACAAATGTGAACAGCCTGTTACCTGACCTCTGCATTTAGCTTCATTGTGTCTCCTTCAGGATGGGAGAATTAATGTTCCCTTTCCTCCATGCATGTAAATGTTCCTTAATAAATTATACTGTTGACAGTCTGGGAGAAAGCCTGTCCTCATTTCACACAGGTCTTCCTAGGGCAAAGCCACTAGACCAGTTCACGCAGAGTCACTGCAGAGAGAGGTGCAGGTTTGCTGGTTACAGGCTGAAATGCCATCTCTGGGCTGAGGATGGCCAGACTTCTGCTCTGGACTCTGGATCATACATCCAACGGCTATTTGACCCCTCTGCTTGGGAATTTCATGCTGTCTCAAACATGATGTGTTCAAGATGGAACTTCTGGTTTCATTCTTCCTGCTCCATAATGGGACTCTCCTCATTTCTTCTCATTTTAGCAGATGGTCCACCATATGCCAAGGAGACATTGAAGGGTTTTATTAGAGAATGGCATGGCCAGATTTATTTATCATCCTGGCAATGATGTGAGGTCAGGATTTTTACCACTGAGAAGAGAGAATAGAGTTGGTAGCTTTTAAGAGGGTTGGTTAATCTGGGCTGGGCATGGTGGCTCACACCTGTGATCCCAGCACTTTGGAAGTCTGAGGCAGGAGGATCACTTGAGGCCAGGGGTTCGAGACCAGCTTGAGCAACAACATGGTGGGAGCCTATCTCTACAAAAAAAATAAAAACAATTAGCCAGGTGTGGTGGCCTGCACCTGTACTCCCAGCTGCTAGGGAGACTGAGATTAGAGGATGGCTTGAGCCCAGGAGTTTGAGGCCACAGTGAGCTATGATGACACCACTGCACTGCAGCTGGGATGACAGAGTGAGATCCTGTCTCTCTCTAAAAAAACCAAGAAGGTTGATCTATAAAACTTCATGATTGATTGAATGATGTCTTTTTAACAAAATATAATATGTAAGAATAAGATAATGAAATGTGCTTATAGATATTTCTACTAGGTTTATTCATATGAAATGGTCATTTATAGGTCAACAAATATTGAATAGTGGCAATTTTATGACTCACTTAATATGTTATGACACTATAGACAGGCATCTCTGTGTATCAAAAATATTAAAATACTAGTTTTGGTAAAAATGTTAGAAAACAAATATAATCACATGCTGCTAGTATAAGCAATAATTGTGGAAAATTTTTTGGGAGGCAATTGTATCCAAAGTCTTACAACAGTAAAATTTTACAGTGTAATTTTTCTTCAGAGAATAAGAAAATAACAGTGTAAGAGAATATTCATTGCAATGTTGTTTATAGTAGGAAAAAAATGGAATTGGCCCAATGTTCATCTATAAAAGACTTCAGATAAGGGTAGTCCACTCCATGAAACAAAATACAACTATTAAGATAATGATGTAGAATTAGATTTAATGTCATGAAAAGATATCCACAACATGTTGCTGAGCAAAAGGTTAAGATATAAAGTAGCATGTATAACATGATACTATTTTTATTAAAAAATAATATTTATATCTAATTATCACAATATACAGAGAATATTACCTGGAAGAACATGTTCCTAAATGTTAACAGAGGCTACATCTGGGTGGTGGGATTTCAGAAGATCTTTTTAAATATACTTTTTAGTATTTTCTAACAGTTTTGGGCAAGTTTATATTACTTTTGTAATCAGAAAAAGCTACATTCAAAAGAAAAAACCAACCAGCTTTACAGAAAAGCTTCAAAAATATTTAGATACATACAGGAATGATAACTTCTTAGGGAAAATTCTATGGTTTAGATGAAACTCCCTAATCTTTGATATTGGCAGTGAGGATACCTTTCTACCTTTTTCATGATGCCGACATTAAAAACAGAGAGTAGTTCTCCTTCTAGGAGAACTGGAGAACATTCTAGGAGTGGACAATGGGCGTGCCGCAGGTTTGCCTTGGTACACAAAGTGTGATGACCTCCCATGTCAGCAGGTATTTCCATTTTCTCACAGACACAGTCGGCTCTGTGGGGTAAATGCCCTGCTATTGAGTCTAATGCCATTAAACATAAAAATTCTAAGTTCTAAAGAAAAGGCAGCTCTTGTATCAACTGTTTGTGTTTTTCAGATTTCTGATTTCCTGATTCCAGTTGCAACAGCATGTGGCTTTGTGTGCCTAATTTGGGGGCTGATTGATCTAGGAGCATGAGAGGACCTATTCAAATGTCAGGCTTTTATCTTAAATAGTCTTTTAGTCCATATGACCAACATTTTCTCACCTGAGATTTGATGTCCCTTTTGCTGGCCAGGCAGTATACGTGGTGATGAGTGGCATGATCTCCATAATAGTTCTGTCCAAAGGAAAATGAAGTTTTCTAGGAGCCACATTGCAAAAAATACATATATACATACATACATAAATAAAAAGAAATGGATGGAATTAATTTTAATAATATATTTAATTTAACCCAATATATCCAAAATGTTAACTTTTCAACATGTAATCAATATAGAAATTAATAACTATTTAGCTTCCCTCTTTTTTTTAGAGATGGAGTCTTGTTGCCCAGGCTAGAGTGCAGTGGCTATTCTCAAGTGCTGTTCCACTATGGATCAGCATGGGAGTTTTGACCTGCTATTTCTGGCCTGGGCCAGTTCACCCCTTCTTTAGGCAACCTGGTGGTCCCCAGCTCCCAGGAGGTCACTATATTGATGCTGAACTTAGTAAGGACACCAGATAGGCATAGCGCAGTGGTCCCTAACCTTTTTGGCACGAGGGACTGGTTTCATGGAAGACAATTTTTCCAAAGACCAGGGGCAGGGGGATGGTTTTGGGATGATTCAAGTGCATTACATTTGTTGTGCAGTCAAAGCTCTCTGCTAATGATAATCTGTATTTGCAGGTGTTCCCAAGCACTAGCATCACCGCCTCAGCTCCACCTCAGAGCATCAGGTGTTAGATTCTCATAAGGAGCGTGCAACCTACATCCCTTGCATGCATAGTTTACAGTAGGGTTCGTGCTCCTAAGAGAATCTAATGCTGCCACTGATCTGACAGGAGGCGGAGTTTATGTGGTGATGTGAGTGATGGGAAGCAGCTGTAAATACAGATGAAGCTTCATGGTCACCTGCTGTTCACCTCCTGCTGTGTGGCCCAGGCCTAGCCCAGGGGTTGGGGACCACAAGCATAGTGCACTATAGCCCAGAACTCGTGGGCTCAAGCCATCCTCCCACCTCAGCCTCCCAAGAAGCTGGGACTATAGGCACCACCATGCCTGGCCCTGCCTCTTCTTAAATAAATGGTGGCATACTAACATATTGTTTTGCACCTGACTTTTTAATTTAATATATGTGGAGGTCACTACCTAGATATATAGATATTGTCATTCTTTTTAAATAGCTGCATAGTCCTCCACTGTGTGGATGTCCCATTTTAACCAGTTTCCTATTAATGGGACTTAGGTGGTTTTCAGTCTCTCATTATTACAGGCAATTTTATAATGAATGGCCTCATACAGATGTCATTTATATTTTTGTCAGTATATGATAAAGACTCTTCAGAATTTAAAACTCTTGAGATCCTATACCTACTATGGAAGGGATGTGACAGAAATTTAGTATGTGACCTTGGCTTTTAAGCAGCTTGTGAAAAAAATTAAAAGAAATAAAATGATGATATTCACACTTGTGTTTTGCAAGAACACATGCCATTGTTTCTCACCATTCAGAACAGTCTTAGTAGGCTGACATCATTTCTAAACAAGCTGTGGGAGGACTAGGCTAGATTTGCCTCAGTGAAGCTGGTAGGTCCTGGCCAGGCCCTCTGAGCTCAGTCCCTTCAGTGCCTTGAATGTATTGCCCTGTCACAGATGGGCTACCCCGATGTCATTGCAAGGGGACCGTGTGTGGGTAAGGACAAATTATTCTTTTATAACATGTGGCTGTATAGTGCTGTGGCAGAGAAAACACTGTCACCAAACACCACACACAAACTGGCTTGCCTAAAGGCAGATTATTTTGCAAGCATATGAAGTAAATGTGCTGGAAGTTCAAGAGGTGTAGTTGGGAATATTAGAATTTTGGACCTTCCTGAGTTAGGGCAAGACCCCCTTTCCCCATGGCCACCACCAACATCCAAGCAGATGGTGGGAGAGTCAGCTGGGAAGATGGGTAAGTTGTTTCACTGCCTGTTTCTCAGCCTCTTCATGCAGGCTCTGCCAAAACTGTCTCCTTTCAGACTAGTAGAGTTGAATGTAACTGCTGATTTTTACCACTAAGCCTTAAATCCAATACTCTGGAGCCACCACAGAAATCTCAACACATCACTGGTGCTGGGAACCTAATAACTCAATTGTGAGCAATATCTTCCTTCAGATAGATTATAACTTTGCACTAAGCAGAAATTAAATTGGTGTAATGCATCCCAAACAATAGCAAAATTTTTGTTGCATATCTTTCTATATTGAAAAACTTTCGAGTATTTCCAAAACTTTACAATCACAGGCTGAGGACTCTGGCCGGGGAAGAAATTTTGTGCCAAGTGTTTCTCTCTTAGTGCAATATCCATTAGAAGACAGGGACCTCCCTCCCAGAAGGTCAGACCACTGCAAAGGGAGCCAGGGGTTTCTTTCAGCCAATAAGAGGATCATTCTCCTTCCATCTGATTTATCTTTACTCTAAACCTTTGAAGGGTAAGGAATTGTTATGACCTGGAAAGGGGCCACTTACAACTACATTTTAATTCTTTAGAACCATTTGAAATAAGACTTCAAGGGGAAAAGTAGCAGCCTTTATATGCTAACCATAGTTAATAGTCGAAGGGAGATTGGCTGTAAAAGCAGTGGAAGCTGGAAGACAGCCCACAAAGTAAATTTTAAAAGTTATTCATTGACTGGTGGATAGGTGGGGCTTTTTTCCTTTTTAGTATCCCCAGAAAGTCCTGAGCTCAGATTGAAAACGAAAGCTTCGGGCCTATCCCAGCTAGTCCAGCTCTTTGCTTGTAAAGCTAACAAGGCCTTGAACAAAGTCTTGGGACTGGAGTTGGCTGGAAAATTTCCCTTTTCCATCTGTGGGATGATTCTTGGTGGCTGTGGAACCCAGGTGGTTGGTGTGGAGTGGGACCAAAAGGACATGTTTGAGTTTGTGAACCGAGGTGAGTGATCATTGGCTCTAAACCTGAAAACTCCAGAAGGTGCAGCTGTCCTTGAGAAAATCTGTCTTGAAACCGATGTGCGGATCAATCTTTTCTCAAAAGCAGAGCTCCGGCTCTGGACCAAGGGACATGTCTGCCAGAAGAGACGTTACAGAGGAACCGGAGAGTTACCTATGCTAAAGCTGCTGCTGGAATTCACTTATCCAGTAAGTATTCCCCAAGCAAAGGGCATGATATGAACTCATTGGCTTTATTTAGTGTATTGTTAAAAATTGGCTAAAAACATGAGAAACCATATGCACCACCAGAATTTCTGGCTTCCTCAGTTGGAGGGGTTCTTGGGACAATAGGTATCATGATAGCTCTTTCTAAATGTGTCCAGCCTGGCAAAGGACAAGCAACTGATGTAAATGTGACAGAATGCACAGAATATGTCAGTTCTGTTCTGTGGTACGTGCAGGATGTGGACATTTTTAAGGAGGACGAAGGAAGAAAATCTATTAATACATGATAGTGGTGCACCCTTCTAGGATACAGGATATTCCTGATGGGAAGTTCATGGCTGTGGAGGCCTTTGAAGCCACTATTTAGGAGAAATTTCTGGAAGGACTGCATTTCAACCCCTCAAAACTTCCCATGCACTGGACTGGCTGAGGCTGCAGAAGCTTTTTGCAGACACACTCTCTAAGAAGACACGAGCAGAATAGCGCGAGATCTTTGCTGAATTGCATGCATGTGTGATGCCTGTTCTATCTTTTGGTGGTATTTTTCAACTTCTGAGAATAAAGAGCACACTTCTTTGATCTTGGGTTGGCAGGATGTGATAACGGCAAGGCCAGTTTCATTTCTTTCAAAAACTGCAGCTTCTGGCCAACCCAGATGGAGTCTACTCCTAGGAGAACACACAGAAGAAATACTTAGAAAATATGAATTTGCCAAAGAAAAATAGCCCAATTCTGTGCTTCAGGAATCATGAAAAGCAGTAAGCCAACAGTTAACATATAATATTTAACTATAAAATGAACCTGTTTGATAAGTAATCTTGATTTTTAACTGATGTGTAAAATTTGGGGGAAAGTATGAGTGCTTGCATTTGGGGAGAGTTCATTTCTATGTTACGATGAAATCTCATGCTTTCAGACAGTTGATGAAATATTGGCACGTTTTAGTTTTTAGGCTTCAATAGTTCTTATACCAAATAAAGACTTAGAGTTAATATGTATTGTCGTGATTCTCATCGTAATCAAAACCAGTTCAATATTTGATAGCTATTATACCTGAAGTGGTTTTTAAAATACTATCTGGGGACTGGAAATTGACACAAGCTCCTACATGGTCACACTTTTAAAAAATATCACTTAATTCCTTTTTTTTTGGATTTTCCCTGGAGGAAGAGAGAGAGAGAGAAAGAGAGAGAGAGAGCAAAAGAGAGAGAGAGAGAGAGATCTTAGTCAGTAGAAGAGATAAACACAAAAATGTGCGGGTAGAATTGCATACAGGTCCAAGAGTACAAGGGAGGAAGTTGTCAATTCTCCTGGTAAGGAAAGATGTGTCATCTGGGGGCTGTTCAGGACAGACTCCCATGTTGTGTTTTGGAAAATAGATGGCTGAGAAGAATATTTCCAGTCAAAAGGAATAACATGGGTTAACTCTTGGAGGTTAAAACAAGGTAGACTTCACCAAAATAAAATCATATGATACATATTGTCACTTTTTTACTGAACAATGTGTCATGCTGTCTTTCTCCAAGAGTTTGAATAAATCTGTCTCATTCTTTTTTTTTTTTTTTTTTCTTTTTAATAGAGATGAGATCTCACGATGTTGCCCAGACTGGCCTTGAACTCCTGGGCTCAAGGGGATCCTCCCTCCTCAGGCTCCCAAGCAGCTGGGATTACAGGCATGAGCCACTGCTCCTGGTTTCTTTCTTGGCTGCCCATTACCACATCGTGTGGATATGCCATAATTTGGGTGTCCAATTACCTATTGCTATATCTATATGGGTTTTTTTCAATTGTTATAAACAACTGCCAATCATTTCTCTAAGAAATATCCCTGGAACAGAAATTGCTGAGGCACAAGGTTCCCACATGCTAAAAACATTCTGAGATTATATATATTGCTGATTGGTGTCCAGAAAGCTATGCAGATTTATACCTCTCCCAATAATATGTGAAAGTCTGCTTCTTTGCCTGCCCCTAACTCTGAATATTAAGAATCACTTTCATCTCTGCCAATCACTTCAATGATGATCTTTATTTCACTTTTCTTTAAATTTGCTTTTCTAGATTTCTATTGAGATTGAGCATGTGTTCATATGTTTTTTGGATGTTTGTGTACTTCTTTAAGAGAATTAACCGTGTTGGACCTTTGCCTATTTTTAAATTAGAATGTTGTCTTTTTATTGTTTAATAGAAACATTTTGTCTGCCATATATGCTGCTCATATTTTTCTCAATTTGATATTTCTCTTCTAACTTTGTTTATAAAATCTGTTACTGTGCTTAAGTTTTAAATGTTTATGGAATCAATCCTGAAAGGATTAAAATTAAAAAAAAAATCACTTCCTATTGTGGGAGGAAGCAAAAATGGCCATAGTTTTTCACTCTTTGTATCCATGCCCTCTGCAATCTGACTTTGCTGCTTTGCCCATCAAGAGATGGCACTTATTTTACCTCTTGTGCCTGCATCGGCCAACTGAATGTGGTAGAAGTGGCAGTGTGCACCATCTGCTCTCTTTCTTGATACCCTACCTCTGCCCTGTGAAAAATCCAGACTGGCTTATTGGAAGATAGGAGTCATGTGACCCAGTCACCTTCACCTATGCCAGTATCCAGCCCACCAGAAGGACGTGCTGTGTTAGGTCATCCTAGACACCCAGGCCTCAGCCCACCTACCAGCTGACCTCAGCCTCAGGAGCAAGCCCAATCGGGATCAGCTCCACCTGGCCCCAGGCAGCAGAACTGGCCAGGTGACCTGTGGCCTTGTAGCAATAATAAATGATTATAGCTTTAAAACATTAAGTTCTGGAGTGGTTCACTATGAAATAGTAAATAACTGATTTATCTATATTTTCTTCTAACATGAGGTTTTATTTTGGGATCTTTTTGTTCTTAACTCTTCAACCCATATAAAGTGTATTTTTGTGCCTGTGTGAGGTAGTGAAGAGGTATTTATTTCTTTTGCTAAATGGATAGCCAATTTCCTAAACATGATTTATTGAAGTTTCTCTTGCCACTGATTTGTAATGTCATGGTTTTCATTAGCTAAATTCCCAAATACACAAGGGTTTGCTTCTGGACTCTCTAATATATTCCACTGATTTATTTTCTCCCTTTTGTGCCAATAACACCATGTTTAATTACTCAATTTTAGAGTATGACTTGATATCTGCAGTCCTCCTAGGGAATAACGAAGGAAGCCAATTGTTAGAATTCAAGGGAAGGGACACGGTCTTAAATACCTTTGTATTTCCCACAGAATCCAGCTAACTTTCGTCAAATATTTTTGAAAGAGGAAACATTTCATCTTCTATGTTGTAAAGCTGTGGCATTCGATATTCTAGAAATAAAGTGTAAGGTGAGCAATCTGAGAAGGACTATATCATCACAGTGATGAAAGAGGAAGCAGAGAAGCAGTGGAAAGCTCACATTTGCTGAGTGTGTACTCTTTGTTAGGCTCCAAGCACTGTATATGCCTTACCCTAGTTAACTCATAACTGTGAGGTTAGTACTATTTTTATATCATTTTTCAGAACAGAAGGTGAGATACAGGAGAAGTTAAGTAACTAGACCAAAATCACACACACACACACACACACACACACAATGCTGAAAGAAAGTACCTCTAAAAGTTAGCAATGGCTTTCTCTGGATAGTGGGATGATGGTAATGGTTTTTTTTTCTTTACATTGGGTTTTTTTTCTTTACAAATCGGTTTTTTTTTCTTTACATTTTCTCTGTTGTCCAAATTTTCTGCATAGTTTTCTTCCTCACACTTGGCCTGGCTTGGTCAGGGTTACCCAGCTAGCAGAAGGGAGTGACATTCCTGGTGAGTGGTTGGTCTCTGTCCTGCCGTGTCATTGCCTGGTCTGCATCTTCATTTTCTCCAGTGTGCACTTGCCATGGAAACCTTCGATTCCTGTCTAGAACCCTACTTTTGGATAATTCGCTGGTCCTTACTTGTAAAAGAACAGAATCAGATCAATTAAGAAATTGTATCCAAAGGATCACTAGGCAATAAGTAGCAGACAAAGAAGTTTATAAAGTACAGAAAAGGATTCACTTTTATCCCTTTTTGCTTTTTCTGCTCCTCAGGCCCCTCTCTACTGCATAAGTATGAAGCAGTGCTGGGTGTCAGTGCTATCTGGCTACATTTATTATATTGTAATGGTAGAAAATAAGGGTTGGATTATGGATATAGGGACAGGGAAGATAACCTCTAGTCAAATCGTAAGACAGAATAGAACTTCTGAAAATAGGAGGAAATAGGAAGGAAACAATAACTTGACTGATCCAGGTAAAAGAAAAAAGGGAAGAAAGGAAGAAATAGAGAGAAAGAAAGAAGTCATAAATTAATGAAAGGAATAAAATTAAGTTTATTGGAATTTCCATTAAGTTGTGAATGGGCCAGATTCTTCTATTGTAAAGACCACATATGAAGTTTAAGGAAAGCCAGAAGATATAGAAATGGATATATTATATATGGTAAATACTAAAATCATCACTCCTATTCGGTGCTAGGGAGGATCAGGAAGGGATCACTATGGTACACAGCTAGTGAGAGTATAAATTGTTAGATCTCTTTTATAATGCCAGCTGGCAAGATGCGCAAATATAATTAATATAATTGACCCAGTAAACAATTCTTTACTTACCAATCTAGCTTATAGAATATAAACATAAGGACTCCAGGATATGTGCAAATATGTTGAAGCATTATCTATAGTAGCAAGAGAGTGCAAAAAGCTGAAGTCCCCATCAATAGGAAAACGATTGAATAAAAAGTGACATATCCATGCCATAGAATATTATGCAGCAATTAAAAATGCTGCCATTTTAAAGTAGAAAGACTGGGAAACAAATGGGCATTACAACTATATTTATTATGAAATAATGTTCCTAATAGTAAACTTTTGACCTAAAACACAGAAGAAATATGTAGACCACATATTTTAGTAAGAATTTTATCATTGCTTTGAGGCTTTAATTCAATGTTATGGTTCTTATTGGGAAATATTATATACCATCTATAATTCTCCAACTTGGTTACCTTCTCCAGCATATAAAAATTTTTTGCTGAGCTGTTTTTTTATCATTCCTTTTTACAAAATCATCTTGAGAGGTTGCTAGCTCACCAGGAAAAGAATGTGCTATTTTCAATCCAATATAATTTGCTTAACTCTACATTTCACATATAAGGTTCATACTCTCACTAAATTCATACATTTTATATGTTTGCTTAAGGCAAAACATTGGGGTCATCGCCCCGAAACACATACCTCATCTCGTCTGATGAAATCTGGAAGGCGCTTCTGGTGTCAAAGGGATGAAGTGTCTCATCTATTGGGCGGGACTCAGGCTCGTTGGCCAGGGTGAGCAAGAACATCTGTTTCAGTCATGATCCATCCCATTGGCAGAGCCGTCAGCGGGGGCGTTTAGGATAAAGCACTGGATCTTCCTCGGAAGACATTGCTGTGGTCATCAAAGGATATTTGTGATGGAATCCAGGACGCACCCACAGGGAATAAATACAGTTATGAAAAAATAATTACCAATAAAATGGCGAGCTGGAAAGGCCCACAGGATGGCTCAGGCCCTGGCTTTTTCTTTTTATTTTTTTCTCATTTATTTTTACTCATTGGAAAGAGACTTAGGAATATTTCAGAAAGAACATTTTCACCATCTGAAATAATCTGGATGAATAAATGGAGCAATTCAGTTCCAAAGGCATTGTGGATATTTCATATGTATTTTAATTAGCTGGTTAATAATTTCTTTAAACACCCCATCTTCAATTCTCCTCCCTCTCACCTAACAGATTATAGGGAACACCCACTGCAGGTGGGAACAGAGATAGAGACCACGATGGCTCAGTGTTATGGGGTGCCACCTACTCATGTAACTTACTTGAGGAGACTCCCCACCCCACATACACCTTCTCGAACTTATCCCAAATGCAGCATTTCCAGAGCACGATCTATTGCTGCTGCACCCATGGGACCATAGGAATCGGGGGACCTGACAACACCCAGCTCATGGTCAAGGACTCCTCTCTACTAGGGCCTTTCTCTCTCCACTGACATTTTTGTGTCCAACATGAATCTATTTTCTAAACAAATATAGCTATTGGCCTTTTCTATTAGGGAAGAACAATATAAAACCACATAAATCGGGTCAAGATTGTTTTTATTAGGTGTGAGGTCACAAGAGTAGTTTATTGAGCTATGAGCTAGTCATGGACGGATTATAACTGGCAGAGCCCCAGCTTTGTGGCAGGCTGGGAGCCCCAGGCAGGGAACAGAGCCGGTCTCAGGGTAACGGGGAATGAGGATGGGGTGGCAAGCAGGATGAGAGGTGCAGTAGGAGGGGGAACACTAGGAGGAACAGAAAGGCAGGTGCCACCCAGGAGGGGCTTGCCACTCAAACAATCAATTCAGGGAGAGATGGTGAACTCCACTCTGGTCATCCAAGTGGTTGAGTCCAAGTCTATTCTCTATGTGTATTCCATTCACTCTTTAGTATTCACGTGGCTTGCATAATTTTAAGCATCAAGTATTGTGTAATTTTCAAGTCAAAATTTTTGGATAATTTTTAAAAGGAATTAATTCTGGCAAAAAGGAAAACAGAGCCTAGCTGGACAATCTTGAGCCAGGAGTCCTCAGACCATCAGGCAGAGCTTCCACGGAGCTACTAATAGCCAGATGTGAATACAGGTAAAGATATGTGATCTAGAGTCTCTAAATATGAGGGAGGAAACAACAGATTTTTAAATTACTAACAATCATCCTTATAGTCAATCCATACACAAAAGTGGGGGACTTACCTCTGCACACTGAAGGGAACAATTTCTGTGATGTCTTTTCAGGGTCGTAGAGATTAGCAATCACATCCACAAAGGGGTCACAAATCTAGACTCCACTAGAGTCTTGGAGTGCTTGGCTACTCCAAAAAGAAGCCAGACCATAGGAAGTCAAGGGATCCATCAGTAGGAGAAGCGTACACTCAGTGTGCATGGCAGTCTCATGGTGTACATCCATCAGTAGGAGAAGCGTACACTCAGTGTGCATGGCACTCTCAGACCTTTGACCAGTGCACACCCAATCACTTGTGCTTGCTTTGCAGGGATTGGCAATGGAAAGACAACTTTCCCCAGGAGCCCATTTTACTTTCAGCTGACATGTTATTAGCAAAAGGGAGTGAAGGAGAATCAGGAGGGTGAGGCCAGAAGGCCAAGGGGCCCAGGGCTGCATGGCCGAGCCACACTGTGGGTCTGGCAGGCCAGTCCAGCAAGAACAGTGCAGTTCACTTGCACGTGTGTGTGCCCAGAGCCAGAGGCCAGACTTCCAGCAGATGACCCTGGAAGTGAGCTAGTCTGAGCTTCTCATTTCACAGAGGAGGAAGGGGAAGCTCAGAGGGCTCACAGGGTTCACCCCCCGCACCTAGTGGTGGTACTGGAATTCTAGCCGTGCCCTGCAGCTCCCTCAGGAGAGAGCACCTGGTAGCCAAGCCAGAGCCCAGAGGGATACTGGAAGGACCTGGGAGGCCAGTGAGAGGGTGGGGCCAGAGAGGGGTGGGGGGGGGGCGGGGCCACAGAGGGACTGAGCCAGCAAGAAGGTAGGGCCAGTGAGAGGGCGGGGCCAGTGACAGGGCAGGGCCAGTGAGAAGGTGGGGCCAGTGACAGGGCGGGGCCAGTGAGAAGGTGGGGCCAGTGAGAGGGCGGGGCCAGTGAGAGGGCGGGGCCAGTGAGAAGGTGGGGCCAGTGAGAGGCGGGGCCAGTGAGAAGGTGGGGCCAGTGAGAGGGCGGGGCCAGTGAGAGGGCGGGGCCAGCGAGAAGGTGGGGCCAGTGAGAGGGAGGGGCCTGTAAGAAGGCGGGGCCAGTGAGAGGGAGAGTAGGGCCAGAAAGCCCTTTATCTGCAAATGTGTGAAGAACCACTGAATTGGAACTGGAGTGTGAGATTTGAAGCACATGCCCTAACGTCTCCAGTGTTACCTGGCAGGGACAACATCTTTTCCAACTGCTGAAGAACTTGGAATTTCTCGAGTGTGATTATTAGTCACAGAAAGCCATAAATGTCCACATGCGAGGTGACTATAGCAGTCTGCCCAGTCTGCCCTCCTATCAGCAGGGTCGAGTCCCATCACAACCTCAAGTCACCCTTCCGGTGCCGTTGCTTCACCCACGTACAGTAAGGGTTTGATTACATGAATCGTGAGATCCTTTCCAATCCTAAAAATTTCTCGGCCTGAGGTAACGTTAAACAATTTATTTTTAATTATTATACATTAAAACCAAAACAAAACTCTTTGCTCTTCAATAGAGGAATCAGGCCAGACAGCTGCACAGGAAAAACAGATGTTTAAAAATACACTTTGTGGATAAAGTGTATTTTCTTTTCCTTTTCCTGATTCCTTTTGACCTGTGGGGTTTGTTTTTGGTTTGACCCCTGATGTGAAAACAGAGCTGGACACACATTTACGTCTTAGGCTTCCTAAAGACCGCGAAGACCCCCGGGCGGGAACACCTGCGGGAAGGCGGCGTGGGGCGGGGCGCCGCGGCCCCACAGCCTGAGGAGACAGGCCGGAGTTTCTGCTCTTGAGCCACCAGCGACGCGACCTCAGCTAAGCATGTGAAGTACTTTTTCAAAAATCACGTATGCCCCCCACCAACAGTGATTAGGGGTCTTCAAAGGTTCGGGAAAAGTCCAGGTTAGAGTTCAAATACACACGTCGGCTCAGGGCTAACACACGGTCCATGTCATTTCTACTAAGGAGGTAGTTTAAGCTCGCTTGGCAAACTGGGTTAATGACTAACTGGGTTAAGTGACTCAGATAAAATCCCTACATCCTGATTTGTGGTTAACTTAGCGGTGCTGTTCTGAAGGATATGTTTGGCCTTAAAATAGCACTTTCAGACTTTTGACTACCTTTATCTCAGAGTTTGAATCCTCTTTTGTTTCTTGTTGAGGGCTTTGTAAAATGAGGAGCAGACAGAGCACTATTTTACCCATTTTGGAGGCGGCGAAAGAGTCACTAGAAGCTATTGGAAGTGGTATATTGTGTAAGCTGAGTTCAGCAGGGTGTGGGCCGAGCCCCTGGGCCCTGGGAATCTCACTCTGTGCGGGTTGCTGTACCTGCCCCTGGTGACTCCTGCCATCACCTCCTGGGGAAGGGAAGATAGGGTAGGGAGGAAGGGACACCAAGCTTCAGTGCAGTCCTGCTGGGGCCTCAGCTGACTCCAAAGGGTTTTGAAGCTAGAGTGACCCTTCTGAATTGTCCCCAGCTGTGGCAAGGGGGTGGGCCTTTGTTCTCCCACGTCCATGAGCCAATGGCTCCGGCCACAGGTGGCCTCTAGGCAACTGGCAGCTGAGGGCTCTCTGCAGGCAGCAGTCCCAGCAGCAGGACACTAACCCCCTCTACCTGTGCCAGGGCATCCCAGTGTCTACCACAGGGGACTGCAGGACAAGGGCACAATCCTCCTTAGCTGGTGCAGTTGTGACCTGCCATCAGCACCTCCTGGCAGACATGCAAGCGCAAGCCGGTCCTCAGCGGGGGAGCTTTTGGGGTTTCCTTGAAGGTCTCCCGAGGACCCCTGATTGCAGTGCTTTGATTGACAGAGCTCTCAGGCTAGCTGCTGTGGTCCCATGCAGGCCTGGGATTTTGGTGTACACTCCTCTGGGGAGCCTTTCTAGGTGATTCTTTCACATGGGAATTCTTAGAAGATGACTCATGGCTAGACAACGTCTCCAGTGTCCCCATCCTGTTCCTCAGAAAAAGGTACCTTTGTCTCACTCCTGGTGATCAACTATGCTGGTTTACCCAGGACTGTCCTGGTTTTAGCAAGAAAGTCTCACATCTCTAGTGAACTTTCAGTCCTGGGCAGGCTGCGGTCAGTGGTTGGTCACCCTAGAACATACAGATCCAAAGCAACCACATCTCTGCACAACCACCTTTGGGCTTTTCAGGTGAGAATCAAATACCAGTCCTCATGCCTGTCAAACTCCAGGAACTTTTGGCATGCCTTCCAAGTGGCCTGTGAAGTCCCTTCTTGAGGCTTGAGTGGTAGAGGAAGTGTGTACACCATTGCCTTTGAAGTGGGGAGAACAGAGCATGAGGGCCGAAGCTCTAAAGCAAGCTTGTCTTCTTCAAGAACCTTCAGTGTCTCCTAACATCTTATTTAGCCTGGAAGTGGATAACAGGCTATAGTTTATGAAACCTGTTTCAAAACATGTTAGTCCATCTGCTTAGACTAGAGTAAGGTGAACTCTCTGTGTGCGAAGCCCCATGGAGAGTAGCCCCCAGTGGGAGATGCTTCCTTGGGGGCTGCTAGGGGTCTTTAGGAGGGAAGCTGGACAGGAAGTTTGCTTCTTAACATTAGCGTTCCCTGCACTGTGTTTTCCTTCAGAGTCCTTGGCTATGGAAAGCAGTATAGAGATTACTCAGAGAACTGAAAATAGAACTATCATTTAATCCAGCAATTCCACTACTGAGTATTTACCCAAAGGACAAGAAATCATTATATTAGTGTTAAAAGGATAGTTGTACTCATTTGTCTATTGCAGCACTATTCACGATAGCAAAGATACGGAATCAGCCTAAGTGTCCATCAACTGATGAGTGGATAAAGAAAGTCTGTGTGTGTGTGTGTGTGTGTGTATGATGTAATTCTATTCATCATAGTATGATGAATAGTAGAAAAGAATGAAATCATGTCTTTTGTAGCAACATGGATGGACCTGGAGGCCATTATCTTAAGTGAAATAACTCAGACATGGAAAGTAAAATATTACATGTTCTCACTTGTGGGTGGGAGCTAAATGCTGTGTACACTTGGACATAGAGTGAGAAATGATGGACGCTGAGACGTGGAAGACGTGGGAGGGTATGAGAGGTGGGTGAGAGATGAGAAATTACTTACCGGGTACAATGTATGTTGTTCAGGTGATGGCTACTCTAGAAGACTAGACTTCACCTCTATGCACATATCCATGTCACAGAACTGCACATGTACCCCTTCAATTTATACAAATAAAAAAATTATTTGGCCTTAGGTTAGAGACTTTAAGAGAGCTATGTTGGCCAGGTGCAGTGGCTCACACCTGTAATCCCAGCACTCTGGGAGGCTGGGGCTGGAGGATCGTTTGAGGCTAGAAGTTCATAAACCATCCTGGGCAACAGAGTGAGACCTCATCTTTTAAAAAAAAATTTTTTTAAATTACCTTGCCGTGGTGGCTAGTGCCTGTAGTCTCAGCTACACAAAAAGCTGAGGCAGGAGGATCACTTAAGCCCTGGAGTTTGAGGCTGCAATCAATAAGCTATGATGGTGTCACTGTCCTCCAGCCTGGGTGACAGAGAAGTGAATTCTGTCTTAACAAAAAAAACCAAAAAGCATAAAAATCATCAAAGAATTTTATTAAAAATGTAGCTTATCTGCCCTTAAACATGAAAAAATGCTCAGCCTCATTTATGATAAGAGAAACAGAAAATAAAACTATAGCAAGATCCCATTTCTAACCTGCCCAATTGGCAAGCACCTGGCTCTATCTCTTGGTAACACTACGGGGGAAATAAACTCTCACATGTTGTTGACATAGTCCCTGTGGAGAGGCAGCGGCAATAGCCATCAAAATTACAGATGCATTTGCCCTTTGATCCAGAAATCCACTTCTGATAGTCTATCCCACAGACACACCTGTACACATAGTAAATGACACACAGACAATCATCATTGTCTCATTGTTTGCAATAGCACAAAGATTGGAACTAGCCCAAGTATAAAGCAATAGGATACTAAGTATTTCACTATATAGTAGACACACACAATGGAACTTTGTGTGGTGTAAACAAGAATGGTGAGAATATCTATCTACATACTCCTGAACATCAAGAGATCTTTAGGATTTAGTGTGAAATAAAAAAATTAAATAACAGGTTGCATATATACACATATATTTAAATTTTGCAAGAAAGAAGGAAATGTGTATTTGCATAAAGGAAAAATAAAAAACAATAAATAATCTAGGGGGCAGGGGAAGGACAGTGGCTGAGGACAGGCCCTTGGAGGAGCAGTCTGAGTGCTTTGCTGTGCAAATGCTCTCACACACGGATTTCTAGACCATGTAAACCATCAGCTATGCAATCAAATCATTTAGAATCACGTAGATTTCTGAATCTCTTCTCCAGTTCTAATTTACTGCTTCCAGGATGGGACTCAGAATTCTGTATTTTTATAGACATTTGGAGGAAAATGAACCAAAGGAAAGGACGCTCTCAGTACTCTTTCTCCTACATCATTTTATTGGCATTTTCACCTGACCATTTCGTTTGGCTGAATTAATAAATATTTTGTGAGACATCATGTTCTAGGAAAATCCACTGGGAAGGGGACCAGATAGAGCTGATTGAAAAACCCTAATCCATCCATGGCTGCATGGAGTGGTACAAAAGTCAGGTCAGAAACCTGTCTGAGAAGTGGTCACTTGGCCAGGAAGGTGTCTGGGTGGTAGGAAACCCACAGGGATGTTCCCATCCTTCCTTAGAGTCTGAGAAAGTTTCTTAGGAGTGTCTGCATTCTCCATGTGATAGAAGCAGCAGATCTGAGGCACGTTAGCAAAAAATTAAGCACTGACAGCTAGAATGGTGCTATGGGTTAACAACTGTGTTCTCCAAAAAGATATGTGTAACCTGTGAATGTGGCCTTATTTGGAAATAGGATCTTTGCAGATGTATCAAGTTGAAATGAGATCACATTGGATTGTTGAAGGCCATAAATCCAATATGACTGGCGTCTAAAAGGAGGGAAAGTTGGGAGGCACAGAGACGCACAAGAGGGAAGGCCATGTGACGACAGAGCAGAGACTGGAGCGATGCAGCTGCAGCCCAGGAGCACCAAGGATTGCAGCAGCCACCAGAAGCTAGGAAGAGGCAAGAAAGGCTCCTTCCTTAGAGCCTTCGGAGGGGGCATGGCCCTGCAGACACCTTGATTTTGGACTTCTAGACTCCGGAACTGCGAGAGAATCAATTTCCATCATATTAAGCCACGCTGTTTGTGGTCATTTGTGACGGCAGCCCTAGGAAACCAATATGAGGGGTGAGAGGGAAAAGTAAAGAAAAAACTAAGTCCAGGCCTGGAAAACTGGGCAATTGTGTGGTAGGGCAGGGAGCATGGGGCAGGGTTGGGGGATTAGAAAGGATGAGGAGCTGGGTTTTTATCTCACCCAACTCTAAGCATGAGTGGGCACAACAGGAGAGGTGGGTCAGACAGATTTATTTTGCCTCTTTTTTTTTTTAATTTCAGAGTATTACGGGGGTACAAATGCTTTGGTTACATAAATTGCCTTAGCACCACCAGAGTCAGAGCTACAAGCATGCCCACCCCCCACAGTGTGCACCGCACCCATTAGATGTGAATTTACTCATCCCTTCCTCCCCCCTCCCACCTGCCCAACACCCGATGAGTGTTACTTCCATATGTGCACATTGGTGATGATCAATTAGTACCAATTTGCTGGTGAGTACATGTGGTGCTTGCTTTTCCATTCTTGTGATCCTTCACTTTGAAGAATGGGCTCCAGCTCCACCCAGGATAATACAGTAGGTAGTTCACCAATTTTTATGGCTTAGTAGTATTCCATAGTATACATGTACATTTTATTAATCCACTCATGTATTGATGGGCACTTGGGCTGTTTCCACATCTTTGCAATTGTGAATTGTGCTGCTGTAAACATTCTAGTGCAGATGTCTTTTTCTCCTTTGGGTGCATGCCCAGTAATGGGATTGCTGGATCAAATGGTAGTTCTACTTTTAGCTCTTTGATGTATCTCCATATTACTTTCCATGTAGGTTTACTAGTTTGCGGTCCCATCAGCAGTGTATGAGTGTTCCTATCTCTCCACATCCATCCCAACATTTGTTGATTTGGGACTTTTTAACAAAAGCCACAGAATGGATTGAACCCAGGAGTGAAGGCTCACGGTGTTGTAAAGGGAATCTGCACATTCCATGCTTCACTATCTATCAACCAAGTGCTCCTTGAAGCCTTTGGTTCCACAGCACTGGGTTTCTCAAGACAGAAAGGAGGTAGAGGAATAAAGTCTCCGGAAGTTTACATAACATAATTGAGACACCGGGACTGTGTATGTGAAGAATAACTAATCTGGAAAGGGATCAATATATTGCAAATAGATGTAAGTTTAAACTTTGAGAAGAGAGTGTTGTGCTGCTAAGTGTTTCCTTCCAAAAAGAGAGCCCTGATTTGTACTGATTGACAGTTTCTGCAGTGTAAATATTCCCCCCACAGCCAATTCCAAACTCCCAACACGTGCCACTGGACATGGAGCAGGAAGAGATGCCACAGTGAGCTCTTGGGAGGTGGCGTGAGCAGGTGGGAGCCAGTTCCAGCACCCACTGAAGGGGAGGGCTCTGAGGGCTGGGGAAATGACGATTTCAGCAAGAAGCTAAACTCAACGGGTTCTAAAAATGTCCATGTCAGGAGCAAGTGGAAGAGCCCTCTACAAGGAAGAGGGAGAAACAGGACAGACAGGGAGAAAGGCCGTGGAGCCAGTTGTAGCTGAGCTCACCTCTCAGCTCAGACACTTACTTGCTGTGTGAACTGAGCCTCAGTTTACTCATCTGTAAAACAGCACCTATCATGCAGGATTACATGACATAGGCATGTTACTTGGTGCATAGCAGACACTCAGAAATAAGTGGCCCTCAGCACTGAGTTGAATAATTTTGTTGCAGTGTTTGTGTAGGGCTGTAGTGGTAGATAAAGCTCCAAAGACACACATGCACACACATGTTTATATGTGTACATATACATGTAAATATACACATGTATGGATTTATACACACACATATATACCTAGTTCTAAGACAAAGGTACATGGTTGGGCATCAGGAGGTATTTCATTCTCCTTGAATGTGGGCTAGGAGGCTTCTAGAGCATTGCATCATTCCTGCTGAGCTGCTCAAGGACATCTGAGGGATGAGCAGTCCTGAGAGACTCGGGAGGGAAACATCCTGCCATGGCTTTGAGGCTACAAACAACTGCAGCAGGGCCAGAAAAAAGCACTCACGTGAGGACGGGCTCCTTCCAGAATGTTACAAAAGGGATTTTAGGTCAATGTTTGTCCTGCAGGAAACAACAGGGAAACAGGAATCATTCTGCGTTCTGTCACGGAAGTGAGCAACCATTTCAGAAACTGGAGCAAACTCCTGACTTCCAACAAAAGAGAGCGTCTCTGAGGATGTGACCAAATCAGGCAGGGGCATCTTGAACGTGTCCTTTCATTCTGGCTAAGTCCCTGGGTAGACAGAAAGAGCTGCCCTGTGGTTAGCTGGTTTCTCATTTAGCAGCTCAATTCAAAACCAGATTCTTGGCTACAAACTCAAGTGTGCGCCTTGGTTCCCACAGAGCCAGGTGGGATGGGTAGATGGCTCTGGACCACTTGTCACCACTAGACATCACTGTTAGAAAAACAATGATAGTGATCTTATGCTTGTAATTATATCAATTTATATTCACCTTGTGAGCCAAGGAATTTAAAGAGGATTCTCACATTTGCATGGTTATATATGTCAACATTTGTAAAGATTGGCTGTCTCTGAGAGGGAGCCAGCGTTGGTACGATCCAAGAATGATCTGTGACAAGAATGAATGGAAAAACCAGTCCAGGGCCACCAAGGCTGCTCCCAGTAGAGATGGGCTGGAATGGTACCCAAGGCTCCCAGGGCTGACACCAGGAAGCGGGTGAGTGCAGCAGGCTCTCGAAGGACACATAGAATTCGAGGGAGAAGAGTAGACCAAGCAAGTGGAAGATTCTGAAGGTAGGTAGAGAGCAAAGGTCTCCAAGTCAACAGGCTGAGGGGAGACGTTACTGGGCAGGGAGGAAGCAGGCCAGGCTGCTGCCACGGCTTCCAGGCTTCGTACCGTAAGGTCCTGTGTGGGCTCCACACAAAGGCCACACTAAACAGCAGGGGTTGGCAGTGGAATACTATTCAGCTGTGAAAAAGAATGAAGCCCTGTCACTTGTGGCAACATGGATGGAACCGGAGGACGTCATGTTAAATGAAATAAGCCAGGAACAGAAAGTTAAACACAGAGTACTCTCACTCACATGTGGAAGCTAAAATAAGCAATTGATCTCATAGACATAAAAAGTAGAACAGAAAATACTAGAGGCTGGGAAGGGAAGGGGAAGGGAGGAATATGGAGGGATTTGTTACAGGAAATGAAATTACAGCTAGAGAGGAGGAGTAAGTTCTAGTGTGCTATACACTATAGGATGACTATAGTTAACAGTAATATATAGTTGCAGATCGCTAGAAGGAGGGTATGGAATGTTGAATGTTCCCAACACAAAGCAATGATAAATATTTGAGATAATGGATATGCTAATTACCCTGGTCTGATCACTGTACATTATCTGTGTCAAAATTTTAGCCCATGAATATGTACAATATTATCTGTCAATTAAAAAAAAAAATAAAACAGGCTGGGCATAGTGGCTCACATCTGTAATCCTAGCACTTTGGGAGGCCAAGGCAGGAGGAACCCTTGAAGCTGGGAGTTTTAGACCAGCCTGGGCAACATAGTGAGACCCTGTCTCTATGACAAATAGAAAAAGTAGCCAGGCGTGGTGGTGCTCACTGGTAGTCCCAGCTTCTTGGGAGGCTGAGGCAGGAGGATCACTTGAGCCCAGGAGTTAGAGGATTCAGTGAGCTATGATCACACCATTGCACTCCAGCCTGGGCAACAGGGCAACCTTGTCCAGAAAGAAAGAGAGAGAGAGAGAGAGAGAGAGAAAGAAAGAAAGAAAGAAAGAAAGAAAGAAAGAAAGAAAGAAAGAAAGAAAGAAAGAAAGAAAGAAAGAAAGAAAGAAAGAAAGAAAGAAAGAAAGAAAATTAAAAAATGAACAAATAGGTATTGGCACCACATGTCAACCTCATGCCACTGGCTTTTACCTGCAATGTGAAGGGAGGCAGGACTGAGTCTTGTTCATGAAGTAAGAGGTGGAACTAACTGAAGCAGAAAATTTATGTGGGGAAAACTGGATAGGATTTGCTAGATGGGGCCAAAGGCAGGCCTGCCCCTTAGCAACAAAGCGTGGGAGGACTAGAGAGACATCGGCAAAGTGGACAGGTTACAGATATTTCTGTTTCTTTGGTGGTGTTACACTAAGACTGTATATTTTAAAAGAATCCTGTTTCCCAATGGAAATGTGTTCAGACCAGCAGAGCAGGATAAATGAACATGCATATGCTTTAGCTGGACTTCGGTGCTCATGTGTGTGTTTCTATGAACAATGGGGCCTGATTTTATTATTACTTATGGGAGAAGATGCAAGGGTGTGGGTCTATCTTTTGAATTTCCCTGTTTATTCATCTCAAGTGTTGTATACCAAAGAAAGACTTCAAAACAAATGAGCACAGAAGCAAACAAACAAAAAGGTTATTGTGGGCGTCCAAGGGTGCCTATTTTAATGGCTCAATTTCTACATGAGGTTGCTTGAAGACAATATAATTGAAGCTCTTTCTTTGGGAGAAACAATTTAGAAGGGGAGGGGAAATTGGACTGATAAAAAAGTAAAGGCTTTTAAGTCACATTGAGGGCTACTATAATTTAGGTACAGTTATGCATTGCTTAGCCATTGGGCTACATTCTGAGAAATGCCACATCAGGCAATGTTGTCATGGTGTATACTTAGCACAAACTTACTTACAACAGCATAGAGTATACTTAACACAAACTTAGATGGTGTAGCCTGCTACACACCTAGGCTACAAACCTATACAGCATGGTACTGTACTGAATACTATAGGCAATGGTAACACAATGGATATTTCTGATTCTAAACATAGAAAAGGTACAATAAAAATACAATATTATAATCTTATGGGACCACCGTTGTACGTGTGGTCCATCCTTGACCAAAATGTTGTTATGTAATGCATGACTGTACTTAATTTTTTATTTTTATTTTATTTTTTTAGAGACGCGGTCTTGCTCTGTTGCCCAGGCTGGAGTGAGTGCAATAGTGTGATCATAGCACAATGCAGCCACAAACTCCCGGGCTTGAGCGATCCTCCTGCCTCAGCCACCTGAGTAGCTGGGACTATAGGCAAGCACCACATGACTGGCTAACTTTTTAACCATTTAAAATTTTTTTGTAGAGATGGGATCTCGCCATCGTAACCAGGCTGGTCTTAAACTTTGCCAGGTGTTGTGGAAGATGCTAGTTTTATCTTTAGTTGTTCTTGACATCTGTTGCACATCAGAAGCTTCTGGTAAACAGAGGGGGACCATGTAATTATATATTTATGTTCATTTATAATGCGACAATAACAATTTATATCATTTTACTGAAATGCTCTCTATAATGGAATTTATCTAGAAATGCACTTTTAATGCTATTTAGTCGATGATGCGCATTTCCTGGATGGTGGCATGACAATAATCATGCGAAGCCTCTCTTCAAGAGCCTATTGCTTTGCATCTGGTGTCTAAGGCTTGCAACAACCTGACTGCAGCTCTCCGGACAACCTCATCTCCCGCCAGCCCTCAGCATGATTTTTCCCTCCTGCTACCTGCTGCACCTGTGGTCCCACCTTGGCTTCCTGCTGACGTTCCCCCCAGGACTGCTCCTCCTCGTTTCTCCTCTTATTCCCCTCTGTGCTTCAAGGCCACTCTCCGTCCTCGCCCTTCCTGCGCACCACTCCCCTCCCATGCTAGCTCTCACTCTTCTCTCCGATTCTTTCCTAACATCCTGTGGCATTTGTTGCCTTGCTGTACAAATTTGGCACTTGATTATTTGACATTTCTTGTACCCTAGCTCAGTGCCTCTCAAACTTTGGTGGGCATAGAAATCTTCTAGTTCCTCAAGACATTAAAAATAAAATTACCTTATGATCAGGCCGGGCGCGGTAGCTCACGCCTGTAATCCTAGCACTCTGGGAGGCCGAGGCAGGTGGATTGCCTAAGGTCAGGAGTTCGAAACCAGCCTGAGCTAGAGCGAGACCCCGTCTCTACTAAAAATAGAAAGAAATTAATTGACCAACTAAAAATATATATACAAAAAATTAGCTGGGCATGGTGCCGCATGCCTGTAGTCCCAGCTACTCAGGAGGCTGAGGCAGTAGGATCACTTGAGCCCAGGAGTGTGAGGTTGCTGTGAGGTAGGCTGACGCCACGCCACTCACTCTAGCCTGGGCAACAAAGTGAGACTCTGTCTCAAAAAAAAAAAAAAAATTACCTTATGATCCAGCAATTCCACCTCAGGGTATGTGCCCAAAAGAATCAATCACAGCAGGATCTCAAAGAGGGTTATTTTTTTTTGAGACAGAGTCTGCTCTGTTGCCTCTGCCAGTGTGCAGTGGCACCATGATAGCTCACTGTAATCTCAAACTCCTGGGCTCAGACAATCCTCCTGCCTTAGCCTCCCAGAGTGTTAGTATTACAGGCATGAGCCACCATGCCCAGCCTCAAAGAGATATTTGTACACTCATGTTCATAGCAGTACTGTTTACAGTAGCCAAAAGGTGAAAGCAGCCCAGGTATCCATCAATGGATGAATGGATAAGCAAAATGTGGCAGATACAGTCAATGTAATGTTATTCAGCCTTTAAGAGAAAGGGAATTCTGACACATGCTACAACATGGATGATCCTTGGGGACATTATTCTTTGTAAAATAAGTCAGTTACAGAAAGACAAATGCTGATTTGTGATTCATCTACCTGGTGGAATCATTCACCATGATTCCACCTACGTGGCATATCTAGAGGAGTCAAATTCATAGAGACACAAAGTAGAATGAATGGTGTTTTCAGGGCTAGGGTAGGGAGACAGGAGTGGTTTGATAAGTAGAGTCTCAGCTTTGCAAGATGAAAAGAACTCTGGAGATTGGTTGCACAACAGTGTGAATGTACTTAACACTATTGAACCGTACACTTAAAAATGGTTCAGACGGTAAATTTTGTGTTATGTATATTTTTCCACAATTTAAAATAATCATTTGGGAAGAGAATATAAAATGAATGTTCCAAGGTCCAGCCCTGAGATTCCCATGTTGTCTGAGTGGGAGGGGAGAGAACTCCTGGTGCTTTGTCAGCAATTAGACTTCGGAACAAAGTTGGAGATGCTTCTAGTTTTGCAGGTATGTTAAGTACTATCTCCAAGACTGTGGGTGCCTCTAAGTAAAATGAAAGAAATTACATTTCATGAATACCTAGATGTTGAGTACTTAACTTTTACCCACACAGTTTTTATGTGTATTTTAGATATGACAACTGAGGCTGAAAAACTGTGTCAAGTGCCCATGATCATAAAGACAGAAAAGCAGAAGTGCTGGGAGTCAAGCCTGGGTATGATGGAGATGCCACGTGTGTTCCCTACACCATTTCTTGTCCTCATGCATGCAGGGAGACTAGGCTTCTAGCCTCAGACCACCTTGCAATTTGGTTCTTGCCATATGACTGAACTATGGTCTATGCAAAAGAAACTTTCAGGCCTGGGCCTTAAAATCATCCTGCCTGTGCTTGCATGGCAATTTCAAAGGACATGAGTTCCAGACAGCAGTACTATAAGACAGATAGTGGCTGTCGGACCTGCCTCAGAATGAAAGGTGAGTAAGAAATAAATGTTTATTGTGTTAAGTCACTGAGATTTCCCAATTTATTTGTTACTGCAGCAGAGCCTATCTGATCCTACCTGATTCCATATCCTTGTCTACTTCCTATCGTAGTAAGCTATGCCCCTTAAGTTCCAGACGTAAATTTCTTTTTTTATCTCTTGTAGCACCAAGGATAATGTCAAGCTTATAGCAGTCTTCCCTACAAAAAAAAAAAAAAAAAAAACTTTTGGCTTTGATGGGGCTTATGAGAGTGACGAACATTCCAGGTTGAAGGAGAATTAGATGGGAAATTCCATTACCCTGGGCAGTTGAAGCAATGCCAAGAGAACCATTTAATTAATTTTTAACTTCAATTTCTACCCCCACCTTATGTCCCTCATTCTTTTTCTCAACTTAATAGTGTCATTTTTCCAAATGCTCAGAAAAATCCATGTTTTAATTTTAGCAAACAAAATGCAAAGCAAAACATGTAAGAAAAGGTTAATGATTATTTATAAATAAATTATCATTGCCAAATGAGTTGAATGCTCAGAGTTGAGCTCATGCCGGGCAAATTAGATACATTCCTGCATAAGCAAAGCCAGCGAGGAGTCCCTGTGTGGAGCGAGCCTGCCAAGCCATAGAGGTTCTGATGAACACATGGCCTCAGGCACGAAAACAGGAAATGGAAGGGAGACTTACTAGGGCTAGTGGAAGAAATGAAGACAAAGACAGCTTCCCCAAAGCTGGAATCGTCCAATTTATTATTTTGCAAAATGTCATCTAAGCATTGTGTTTTCTCTTTGGTATGTATGCATGTGGCAGAGATGTCAGTGGTCCCCAATGTATGTTCTCTCCTTTTTCTTCAGTAATAGGACCATCAATACTTAGCTGGGCTCACAGCCATTCTAAATATAGACTCTATTTCCTGGAGTCAGTTGCAGCTGTTTGGAGCCACGGGACTAAGTTCCGAACCATGGAATATGAGAGAAAGTGATATCCACAAGTTCTAGGACAGGTCTCTAAAGGGGGCTGGGGAGGATGGAGTCCCCCTTTCCTTCCCTTTATCCAACAGCATCATCATGTAGATACGATGGCTGTGCTCCATGTGGGACCATGAGAATGAGGACCAGTCCCTCAGCTGGCGGGACAGAAAGCTGGAGGCACCTGGGCCCAGGTGATCGTGGGGCTACTGTGAAAGCCTGGAACTGCTCTACACCCAGACTCTGGCATGAGAGAGACGTGACTCTATGCTCCTCTGCCATGTTTAAGCCACTGTGATTGGGGATTGTAAAGTTAGTGGTGAGTTGAGTCTAACTAATATAGTGTGCAATTTTCTAGCTTGGATAAATATCTCATTTCTTGTCTAAAATGCACACAGTTGGTCCATAATGCAGACATAGGCAAATTATATGCATATGTCCATTTGTGGTTCACATTAAAATAATGGCCAAGTGCTGGGAACTTTGCATTGGGAATCCTTCTCCAGAATATGTCACCTGAAAAGGTGTAAACACATGTCAAACTCATAGTCTTTCACGGCAGTATATAGTTTATTCCCCAATGAAAATTTAAAAAGAATTGAGGTTTGCATTAAACTATACTACAAACCAGGTTGTAATTTTGAAACTACATAAAGAAAAGCATCTTTGCTCTTAGCACTATTTGGTTGCTGTAATTGTTATGAGATTAATGCTTTGAAGACAAAAGATGAATGAATCAAAGAGTGTCTGAGAGTTTCCAAACACAAATTCACACCTGCACACACGTGCATGCACACACACAATCACACAGTTTGTAAAGCTATTGGAGTCCTGTGCATTCCTGGTTAAATGGTTCCAATTGGGATGGAAGGAAAAAGAAAAGCTTTAGGTTTATGACAGTTTCATTTTACAAAATTCAAATGACAGGTGGTAGCAGCACAGAAGTATTCTTTGAGCCCAATGTCATATGATGGCAAACACAGGTTTTATGAAAAAATAAATGTCTGCAGCTCATCCTGGATTGTTTTTTCCTTTCTTTACATCAGAATAAGATTCAATTAAGTACAAAATGTAATTCAATAATCATTTTTTTAATGCCTGCCTGTGTTGGGCTCCATGTAAACCTCTGGTGACATGAAGACAAATGAGACATGGCCTGAACGTGAAGCAGTACACAGTCCGGCAGGGAGCCAAGGACATGAACAGCCAGGAGATGCCATACAGGACTCTTTATATCCTAAACTCATGTTAGGAACAAAATGCTCTGGACACACAGAAGGAAGCAGTTGATCCCACCTGGGGTGAGAGGAGACATCTAAGGAAGTCTTGCAGGATGAATAGACTTTCTCCAGGCATAGGAAGAGAAGGAAATATCCCAGAAAAAGAAAAGAAGGTGCAAAGGAGTAAAGGATTGAGCGTGCACACAATATTCTGAAAATAATGGTGGTTGGACCTGGCTGTGAGACTTCAGCAGCCCACGCTTCTGGCAGCCACGCGATGAGTGCTTCAGGCCTGCAGCTGGCTCTTGGCAGCTCATTCCAGCACGCAGCACCCACTCCACCTAATGGGACAGTCATTTGGAAGCTCCTAAAATGGCAATCCACTGTAAGATGGAGTAGGACATTCAGGGTGGGGAGGAGCAGGGCCAAAAGGTGTAAGGAAGCGGCACAAGCAGGTGACCGAGACCCCCCACCAGCCACTGCTGCCACACGTGTGTCTCCCTGAGCTCAGGCTTATGGCTGCATGGGTGCGTGTGCAGAGGGAGGGGTCCTTATGGCCAGGCCGTAAAGGAGAAAACTCCTGAGTTTTAAGTAGAGGTGGGTGCCAGCCACAGTTGCACAGCGGATGCACCTTTGCCCTACTCAGGGTAGCCCTGAAAAACAAGAATCTAAAGAAATCCTCCCAACTGGCAGATCTCTAGGCAGTGGACCAAGTCTTCAGCTTTGTGTGAAAGGGAAGTGGCCTGAGATATGAAGATAAATGGACTCTCGAGCAGTGGAATATGCATCTGCTGGTTGATCTGAGATATAGAAAGTGAAAGTTTAGAAGACCCTGGTGTCCTGGGAGAGGTATGTGGATGGACCTAGGGGAGTGAGCCTACCATGGAAAAGACCCTAAGTGACCACATAGGCAAAATGATCAAGCCAGCTGGTGTCAGTCAGACCCTCAGATCGCGCCAACTCTGGCATTGGGATAATGGGTCCGTGGACAGAGGCACTGTGATGGTCGGATGGAAAATATGCATCTGCACGTTAGCACGAGCTCACATCCACCAAACCTGATCTGGCTAGTGGACTGCGGGCATCCAACCTCCCAGCAAGAGAGCCACGCTGAGTCTTTGATGTGATATTAGCCCTCAACCTGGTGACAAGTCGATTACACTGGAAGGGGTGATAATTTATCTTGACTGGGATTTACAGATAGCCTGTGTGTGAGTTTGTCTTTCTACCCCTAGATTTCTACCTGTACCACTAACAGACGACATGTGTCCCACACGATCTCACATAACTTCACTTGAGACCAACGGACATGCTCTACAGCAAAGAAAGTGGGATAGTGGATGTGAGACCATAGGATCCACTGGTCCTATCACAAAACACCACCTGGAAGCTGCTGGTCTGGTATAATGATGGAACACTCTCAAAGGCACAGCTACAGTGCCAACTTAGAGACGACACTCTGAAGGAATGAAGCTCCATTCTCCAGGATTCATTACCACATCCTAAATCAACAGCCCTCATATGCTGCTGTCTCCCCAACAGCCCTCATATGCTGCTGTCTCCCCAAAAGCTTAAATAAAAGATGGAGAAACCAACAGGTGGATGTAGGAATGGCCCATTTATCAGTATCTCAGGAACCCATCAGGAATTTGTGCTTCCCATTATGAAAACTTTAGGCTCTGTGTTCTAGGGGCCTTGGCTATTAGAAGGAGAACAGTTCCATCAGGGGACCAGTGAGAGCCCTTTACGTTTTGTATGAGGGCAATCAACCTGCTGTTTCGGGTTCCTTGTTCCCAGAGATCAGACGACAAGAACAGGAGTGAACATGTTAGCAGAGGTAATTGGTCCTGATCACCAGGAGGAGGTGGGGCAGGGAAAAAGCACGTAACCGTCAAGTGATCCTCTGGGGTGTCTCTTGCTACTGCTCTTCCCAGTTTGGGAGTAAATGGATACAAATGTTGTTTGTGGCCCGAGAAAGACATGGTGACCACACATACGCTCAACTACTTTTCCACAAAGGTGCCAAGGTGGCAGAGGGGCCAGTGGAAAAAATGATCGTTTTTCTAAAATTAGTCCTGAAACAACTGGAAATCTCTACTTTTAAAAAGTCAAAAGAATAACCCCACATTCAGGGGGTGTGTCAAAGGGACACAGGAGCGAATTGAAAGAGTTTCCAATGGCCAAAGCCAAGCAAGAAAACAAATGAGGTAGCACTGGATTATAGTCCAAAGCATAAAGTAGATGTTCATAAGTCCATGTTGATATACATAGATGATTGAATTAATTAACAAATGGTAGAGAGAAGAGACAAATTTCCTATGCAGAATTCCGAACAGCTTATGTGGATACTCCAGGCAAAAGAGAGGAAGAATAACCCTCCGCTCCTCAGGTGTGGGCTGGGCATGGCGACCACCTTACAAAGAGCACAGTGTGCAAAGGGGGCAGGAAGCCTGCACAGGACAGAACCTCACAGGCAGTTCCAGCCAGGCAGCCCAGGTAGCAGCAACAGCCACAGATCACACGGAAATGTCACCTCGATATGGATGTGATGAAAATGACATTTTACTTCTGTGGTCTTCCGCCACAAAACACATTAACTCCAGTCTTATCATGAGAAAAAACATCAGTCAAATCCAAATTTAGGGGCAGTCTACAAAATACCTGACTAGTTCCTCCTCAAAACTGTCAAAGTTATCAAAAACACAAACGTCTGGAAAATGATCACAGCCAAGGGGAGACTAAGGAGATGTGACAAGTACATGTAATGGGATAGACAGGATCCTGGAGCAGAAAAAACACATTAGGTAAAAATTCAGGGTATCTGAATGAACTCTGGACTTGAGTTAATAACCATGTGCCAATATTGATCTATTAACTTCAACAAATGTACATACTAATGTAACATGTTAATTACAAGGGAAACTAGGTGTGAAATCTTAATATATGAGGACTCTCTTTACTATTTGCTTAAATTTTCTGTAAATCTAAAACTGTTCTTTAAAAAGTCTATTTAAAAAAGTACAACTATAAGAAATTGAACTTTGACTATTATTTCATACCATATACAAAAATCAAATCAAAGTGGATCATAGAACTAACTGTAAAACTAAACGAAAACTTGTATCCACACAAAGACTTGTACACAAACATTCACAGCAGCCCTGCTCGTAATATTCAAAGACTGGACACAGCCCAGCGTCCACCAGCAGGTGAGTGGAGGAACACACTGTGGTTTCTCCATACAACAGGCTTCTGCTCACCAGGAAAAACAGTGAACCACTGATACACACAGTGACGTGAATGAGTCTCAAACACGTGACAGTGAGATGCTGAGTGAAAACCGCCAGACACAGAAGAATACATACATATGATTCCACTTATATGCAGTTCTAGAAAACATAGATTTACTCTACGGTGACAGAAAACAGATTCATGGCTGCCTGGGGTGGAGAAGATTGGGGGAAATAACTACTAAACAGAATGGGAGACAAGGAATATTTGGAGAGTGATAGGAATGTTCTCCAGGACTGTGGTGATTGATGGGTGTACATTAGTCAAACTCATCAAACTGGACACTTCGAATGGTACATTTTATCCTAAGTGAACCCATCTCAATAAAAAACTTTACTTAAAAGAAATGGTAGCAGTTCATACTCCTACCAACGACATTTAAGTGTTCATTTCCTGATGGCCTCCATATCACCAGTTATTATTGCATTTAAAAATTTTTTGCCATTCTAGTGGGTGGAAAGTATTATTTCCAACTTCTTAGATAAACTTCTATTGATTATATAGTAGATTGATTATATAGTAGTGAAAGAAGACCAAACTGCAGAGTTATATCCTAAAAGTCATTGCCAGTGAAGCTATAGCTAATGAGAACGTTTTTAGGATGATCGTTTATACTTCATGTTTTCATTTCTCAACTAGCACCTTAATGTTCCACTTTTCTCTAAGAATTTTGACACTGTAGATTCCAATCTTATAGATAATGTTCATCTTTCATCTTTTTTGTCACTGTGCTTATTCTTACCAAGTCCTAGGCTCATGTGTTAATACTTCAGAGCCGAATCATGGAAGTAGCCCTGCAGGTGGCTTTAGCCTAAGCATGTTCTAGCTGCACCCCTCCTCATTTTTGGACATGGGTAATTGCTGTTTCCTCAATTCTGTGAAATCAGATTGCACAATTATGATTATGTAAATCAGGAGAATTGCATCCAGTAGACGCATCCAGATGTGAGTACCCAAACTTGGAGTTCTTCACGTGGCAAAACTTTAGAAAATGCCGAAAATCCATATCCAAACGGCTTTGTCTAGAGAAAAAAAAATGTGATTTTTAAGATTTGACAATTAGACAATGCACTGGACTATTCCTCAACGACAGCTGTAAGTAGGGTAAAAACATTTGTGTGTATAGTACGATGATTTTATGTTTGCTTAGAACAACCCTGGATGCTGACTTTGTTTTGGCATAGTTTTCAGTAGTGCCTTCTTTTACTCTGCAACGTGTGCTAGTTTGAAAGATAAATTCTATTACCACCATAATTACAAGGGATTTCTAGCTAATAAGCAGCACTGTCCCATCTGCTTATTTTTTATTACTAGAAATAAATGGGGAGTGTTGGGGGAATGGCTTATAATCAACTTCAAAATCATGCGAGATTGGGAAAAATAGCACAATGTTCTCTTTTACTGTTTCAGAAAAAAATCTCAGCTGACTTAGCTATTCAATTTGCTCAGGATTACCTCACAATCACTGCTTTAACAAACTTCTAAGATTCCAAGTGCTCATTCATCTGCTCTTCATAAGTAAATTATAGTCCTACTCTGGAAGAAAATATTTTGACAGAATGTGATATTAAAGCTCATCAGCCCAATTTAACTTGTGTGCGTGTTGCAGGGTTTGGAATCCTTCTGCACATGAAATCCCAAGTCTGACGTACACATGTGGTGTGCCTATGCATTTGGAAAGCTCTTCTTGTTATAATTTTTAGCCAAGCATGCACTCAGAGGAAGGCCACGTGTATCGCATTCTAGATGTTGCATGGTGCCAGGAGTCTGGGTCTGCTGGGAGATGTCCCCTCTCCGTGTGTTGCTCCAGGTCACAGAGCTCCTTAAGACAAGGAATTGTGACAGTCTTTTCTCTGAGTCCCCCATTTGCCAACCTTGCAGTTGTTTCTCCTCAGACATTGGTCCACTGAAGGACATGTTCTTTCATCACAAGCTATTAAGGGTAGGCAGCGGATGGGTTTCCCAGGGCTGCCCTCACCAATAACACAGACTGGATGGTTTGAACAGCAGAAACTTATTTATTCACAGTTCTAGAGGCTGGAAGTCCAAGACCAAAGTGTTGGCATGGTTGGTTTTATTCCAATTTCCCCCTGCTTGGCTTGCAGATGGCTGTTTTCTTCCTGTGTTTTCATGTGTTCTTCCCTTCGTATGTGTCTGCATCCTAATCTCTTCTTATAAGGAACCCAATTGTATTGGATTAGGACCCACCCTAATGACCTCATTTTAACTTAATTACCTCTTTAAAAACCCTACCTCCAAATACAGTCCCATTTTGTGGTGTTAGGACTACAATGTAGGAATTTGGGGGGATATAATTAAGTCCATAACAGACGTCACTAGGATTTTCTCATTAGCTAACATTGGAAAGCACTCCACAACGTTGCCTTATCTGCCTTGAACTTGCCACATCAGGGGGTTTTCATCAGAGGAGAAAAATTAATGCATCGATTAACCCATGGTACAGACAACAAGAGGGGAAGCACGAGATCAATTACATGTGTGCTCACGAGGCCTCACTTACCAATGCCTGCTGGTCCTCTAGCACAAGTTGCAAATACCATCTCCTCCCGAAAAAGGCCCTGATATCTTCCTTTCCCAGCTCAGCTGTGTCCTGCCAGAGAGGTGGGGGAGATTCTCATAGCATCCTTCCTATATAGAGCTTATATAGATCCATAGTTTTATGGATCTTCTTACACTTCATGTTTACTTGGTTGTCTTCTCAACCAGACCAAATTTTTCCTTGTCCTCATCCTTACTGTCTGGCCCAGTGTCTGACCTGTTGTAGACAATTAATAAACAGTTGAATAAATGAATAGGTCACTTACTTTTCCAGGATTCTTGCTCGTCTAAGGCTAGCAGACCACCCAGAGGAAACACACGTGTAGACAAAATGTGTTCACCAGCACAGGCCTGCATCCAGCCACGTGATCACGTGTGAAGTTGTCAGAAGAATCAGAGAACATCGAAATCCCGTTGTGTACCACTACTGATTATGTCACACACAAACGCTCATATGGATAGGACGTGACAATTTGTTCAGGTTGTTTGTTTTTCCCGGATTGTTAAGTGAGGCATAAGAATGAGCTCTTAAAACTGCAGCTCAAACTCTGGCCAGATTGCCTGAGTTTGAGTCCCAGCTCTGTTACTTATTGGCTGTGTGACACTGGGCAAGTTACATAACCTCTCTGCGTCTCTGCTTCCTCGTTTGTAAAACAGTTAATAATAATATATACATACATACTTCAAAGAGCTGTTATGAGGAGAAAAAGAGTTAATATATATAAAGGATTTAGGCTAGTGCCTGGAATGGAGTAAGTGCTACTTAAGTGTTTGCTACTATTGCATTATTATCACTGTTGCTATCAATGAAAAGGGAATCATTTCGTTTTGTTCCACGCTGTCATTATGATTCCAGTCCACCCGAGAGTGTGCTGCCCTGAGAGGAGCCTCCCCTCCCCCTCTGCCCCCCACTGCCCGGGTGGCAGCACCTCACCGGGCTCCCCCCTGGGGTCCCAGCCCTGCAGTCCCGGCCATCTGCCGTGGCTTCCCCGGATGGAGGTTGCAGGTAGCTGCCGTCCAGACCTCAGACTGCACAGGCCACAGAGCCCACGCCTTCTCGCTGCCCGTGTGTGTCCGGGGCTTTGAGCAAACATGGTGGTCACAGCCACCACCTCCAAACAAAGAAGAGGGAGAAGGGGGAGGGAGTGTGGGGAGGAAGACTTAGTGTTTCCCAACATGGAAGCACAAACTGAGGAGGGAATGAGATGGGGCGAGGAGGGAGAGGAGGGGGAGGAGAGGGAGGAGGGGAAGGAAGGTGGGGAGGGAGGGGAGGCCGCAGATCTGGCAGGAGCCAGAGAGGGACACTCCAGGCCGGGTTGCAGCCCAGGCCAGACGCCAGCCTCCCCAGCGCCAGCTGTTTCCACTTCCTTAACATATGTTCCTTCACCTAAATTGTTTACTAACTTCACATGCAGAAATTTTTAAATAGAGGAAAACCTGGGGCTTGTCTACACCAACCAGAGAGCAGAGATAAGGGGATAACAGAGATAACAACAAACAAAACAAAAAGGCAGAATACCAGAGAACCTAAATGTGACCAGAACAACACATTTCCCTTCACTTTTATGGCTTCCTGAATTACTGAGGGGACTCCTCTGCCCAGTGCTGCCGCACAAGGCTGCAGAAGCGTGTGGCTTCTGGACCGAACTGGACACCCACGAGCGTGACGAGAACGGAACCAGTGCACAGCAACCCGCTGTGAGACAGGAAAGTGCCGTATTGGAAAGCCTGACTCACGGTCAGTAGACAGTGTCATTCATGACGTGTGGCGTTAAGAGCACAGGCTCCCAAGCCAGATGCGCAGGTTTGAATCCCAGCTGGGCCACCTGGGAGCCGAGTGACCTGGGGTGAGTTACTCTCTGTGCCTCAGTTTTATCATCTGTCAAGTGGAGAGAATCCTGTTTATCTCATAGGGCTATTGTGCGGTTAAAGGAGTTAATATAAGCGCTTAGAATTGAGCCTGGCGTGTACTAAATACTATGCATTTGCTATTTTTATTATATATACGTGTGAGTTTTAACTAGTTTTGAAGGCTAGAATTTATTATTTCTCTTTGATGTCCATGGCAAGGGATTCTGGTTTAATAATATGTCAGGCCTGACATTCCTGATGTACCGTCAGCCAGCTTCAGTGACGATGCTGCCACTTTGTCCTCACACCTCCCAAGTGACACGAGCTTGCGAATTTCCTAAATATTAATTATAAGAAAAGGCCACATGCCAAAAGCAGATGGAATGTCTATGAACAACATCATCAGCATGAATGAATGGAGAAGTTCCTTCTTGAACCTTCCGCCCTCGCGCTATGGTGAGGAGGAGTGGGATGGACCCAGGCAAGCAAATAAAAGAAAGTTTCCACCATGTATGCACTAATTTTAAAATGAGAAAAAATAATATTATGAAAATGATAGTGCAATCGGACAATTAGGGTAGAAGAAATATTTGGGTGGTAAAGGTAGACTGTGGGAAAATTGTACTAAAGAAGTCAAGATACTATTGGGACTAAGAGTGACTGAAATAATCACCCCATTTTCCTTGGTGTGTCTCCCGCGGGACCTACAGTGGGTGCAGCTAATAAACTGCCACCAAAGTCCCCAGGGCACCATTTCCATTGCCTAAGCAGCAGTATCTCTGACAGACATTTAGTATTTTGGCTATTTAAGGACTGAAAAAATGTGGCTAGAAACACATTTTCTGTTCATTTTGGGAAAAGAAATGTTCTTTAGGGTTGTAGACCAACTGGCATAATTTAACTCAACATCTAATTTCTGTTTGGTTTTTTGAAATGCAAACATACAATTGATTTTGTATATTTTCCCCACAGGCATCTCGGAAGAGTATGTATCCTGCTAGGAGCTTCAAATATGAGCCTCATGCACAACTATTTTGACAATTTTGGTGAATTTGATGTTTCTTGAGAACAAATCGATGTTGCAATCATAACTGAGAATGGCTCAAATCTGGCCACCAAGGGCACTGGACAAGAGAGGGCAATTGTGCATGTAAAGGTACTGCTCATAAAAAAATCACCCTAACAAGATAGATGCTTTTGGAGGGAGTGTGGAGTCCTGCTGTCTACAAGTCACAAGGGGAAAAGAGCTCCTAGGCCACTGGCTACTGGCCCTCGTGGGGGTGGGGGTTGGCGGGGGCAGTCCAACAGAGCCCTGGATTCACCATTCATTCACTTTAACCAAAATTCATTAAGGCCCCACTGTGCACCAGGCACTGTCCTTAGCATTGAGAGTATAGAAATAAACACACATAAAACTCTCCCGTCCTCATGAAGCCTGTATCCTAATTAGGAAATCAGAAAATAAACAAGCAAATAGGCAGAAGTAAGTGCTGTGTAGATAAAGCAGGTGGGGAGATGGCGAGGAGAAGAGGTGAGATGTCAGATCAGTCAGTTCTTTGCTCCGTGTGTTGCTCAGGGCCAAGTACTTTAAATATTCCCCAGGGTCTTACCTGGTCCGGCCACCCTCCCTGTAACCACTGTGACCTCATCTCCTATTTCTCCTTCCTTCTCTGACTTCTCCAGCTACACTACCCATAATGCTACACGTGGAACCTGCTGGTGCTAAACCTGGGAAAGTCCCAGGTGAACCGGTCCCCTCTGCCTGAGCCTCTCTTTGCTCCTTTCCTAGTTTCGCTGGGGAGCATTTCCCTTTTTTTTTTTGAGACAGTCTCCCTCTGTTGCCTGGGCTATGGTGCCATGGAGTCAGCCTAGCTCACAGCAACCTCAAACTCCTGGGCTCAAGCAATCCTCCTGCCTCAGCCTCCTGAGTAGCTGGGACTACAGGCATGTGCCACCATGCCCATCTAATTTTTCTATGTATTTTTAGTTAGCCAATTAATTTCTTTCTATTTTTAGTAGAGATGGGGTCTCGCTGTTGCTCAGGCTGGTTTCAAACTCCTGACCTTGAGCGATCCTCCCGCCTTGGCCTCCCAGAGTGCTAGGATTACAGGCGTGAGCCACCTCGCCCGGCCAGGAGGAGCATTTCCTTAAACATCACTTTGCCCAAACCCTCATCTCAGGACCTGCTTCTGAGGGACCCAACCTAGGACTAAGGAGCTAGCCCTAGTGAGTTCGTCCACGGAAATAGGGAAGGCAGGGTGTCCGGCTAGATTGGCGAGTCTGTGGATGGGAAGATGAGACGATGCCTTCTGGGTGTTTCTATGATCTCAGCCAAATAAGAAACAAGGTGTGCGGCTGGGAGGGCAGGGATGCCCGGGGCACTGGAGGAGAAAGAAGAGGCTGTGAGAATGCTTGAGAGAGTCAGGGAATGGGTTTTCTAAGGAAATATGGGAAGACTGCTGGACCACATTGACCAATATTGCGTGTGCAATATTTCCAGCCGCATCAGCTACTTGGGTGCAGGCTTAGAGGGGGAGAGGGTAGGATTCAACCAGGGTCAGGGCCATTTGCAGGTGAGTAAGCTGGAGAGAGGCTGGAGGGTGTCTGGGGTGCAAGATAGGGATACTCACAGTGGTGAGGAATAGGAATTTGCTGGGGACAGAAGGACATGAGGATGCTGGAGGGGTGAGCTGGAAAAGAAGGCAAAGACGGTGGATTGTGGATCATGACAAAGTTCAAGACTTGTCCCGTCATGGTCATATTGCTGCACCGTGGTCATATTGTCACACAGTGGTCACATCATCACACAGTGGTCACATCGTCACACAGTGGTCATAGCTGGTAAATGCAAGAAGTGGTGATCGACAGCGGGAGCCCACACCCAAGGTCACGGAGCCAAGGCCGTGGTGGCAGTGTCAGGTTGGAGGTGTCACAGGGAGTGGGTGGCTGACACAGGGCAGAGGGCAGAGTTCCTGACTATTGATAGAGCTCCACGTATGGTAAGCTTCACACCCGATTCTTGAAATATTCTATATAAATTTCCTTATTTATTTATTTATTTAGCCTTGTCTCTTGTTTTTTGGGACCCTAGTGAGAATATGCAGAGGAGGGACTAGAGCAAAACTCGGAAGGTCTTCCCCAGTCTGGCCTCCCTGGCCCGTGGATCTGTGCCCTCTGGGCCCTGGCACGGTCCATGGCTGGTCACGGCAGCTTTCAGTCCACCCAAGACTTTCTCTTGGTTTGTATGTCAGTTCCTCGGATCCATGATCCCCAATTTCCATAGTTTTCTTCCATGTTGGTCTAGGCAAAGGAGCCACCGTCTGTGCCTTGTTCTGAATCTAAATAGACTGATCAGGGCTCTCCAGGCCCCCTTGGAATACGAGGGCATGTGTCTATACTCGCCCCTTGGTCGGAGACAGTCCAGTCTGCTGGGAAGTTCATCTTTCTCCTACAGGCAGGCTGGCCCTACCGGGTGTCATTCAGGTTCCCTGATGGGTCTCAGCCTCCACCTCCCCAGGCTCTGACTAGTTCTTTCCAGCAGCAAGACACCAGGGAGGGACCAGAGTGCCCCCTCCTCAGCACCACTATGGCCAACTTGCTCCCCAATACACTCACAAGCGTGTGAAAGCAGGTACACACACAAACATGCATTGCCCCCATATACACATACACACAATGCACACATAAGTACATACATGTGCACACATAACCACACATGTATACACCCACATGCACATGTGTGTACACACAAGCACACGTGTATACACCCATACAGAGACATATATGTGGACATGTGTACATGCATGTACATGTACACATATATACACACATGTTCTTGGAGTATCTATTACAATCCAGGGAATCCATTTCCAACGCAGAAGCCTGGAGCAGGATGACTAAAAGCTGGAGTACAGACTCAGAAGTGAAGGGAAATGACACACACCCTCACTCTTGTCCTGGTTCTCAGTGTGGTATGCTCGAAGTCTTGCGTGTACTAGGTTGGGGTGGGGGAGGGACGCTGGCAGGAAGTGCTTTCCTGGGTTGGGCTGTATGTAGACCCCGAGACTGAGTGTGCTGGATTCCACTGAGCCAGGTGGAAGGGCCACACCAGCCGTCCTCCAGGGTCTCTGCTAGAGCTCTGGGCTTCTCTCCAGAAGTTTAGGTTGGATTTATACTCCCTGCCCTCCTACCAAGCACGTGTTGGGGATTGATTGCTGGGACATCGACTGTAATGACCTTTTTCTCCCTTTGTGCAAGTAGCTATCTAGTCTGGCTTGGACTGAAAATTTATGTCTAAGTGGCTAAAGTGTTTGAGAATCTAGTGAATGTTGCCAGTCCCCCTGCCAAAGCACCAGTTTCATCAGCAGAGGGATTTAACGTGGATTATAAAGGGGTTGAAAGAGTTTCTGAGGTTAACTTTGCCTTGTGCCTCCAGACAGAGCAGTTGACATCCCATGAGTTAAGTTTTTCTCCAGTAGTATCATGAGATCTTACAACGCAAGCTGGAAAAGGCAGGAAAAACCCACTTTTCTCTTAAATGAAAAAGACTTCTCCCAATCCTGTCTTGTCAAAACATACAGTATACAGGTTCTTTATGAACCACTCGCAGCATGGACTCATCCCATTCCCCATACCAATCTTAAAAACTTAATCAAACTGAAGTGTATTTTCCAATATTTATCCATTTATCTGAGCAGCCAACACACCGTTAGCCCTGGTGCGGGCTAAGCACGCTCTGCAGTGCACCTCTCCACACCCGGGCCTGCCCTGAGCCCCCTGCCAGCCTCCACGGTGCCCTGGGTTGGCTGTCTAATTGCACAGCCCCTCCCAACCAGCAGAGAGGCAGGAGGCCGGCCACTCCTAGAGAGAAGCTGGCCAGAGGGTTGGGATGTGGGGAACGAAGAGGCTGACACTTTTACCTCCCACCTTGGCATAGGTTCATCTCTCTCCTTCCTCACTGCAGGTGACTAGATGTGAATGCATGTTCTTAACACGTTGCCTCCAATCTTGCTGAAGTTGCCTAGGCTATTTATTATGCCCAGATTATTTTGTTCCCCACACCAGACATAATACATAAACTGAGAGATTCATAGTATGTATTATAGTTTATGATCATGTTCAGTAAAGCCGTGCAAACTTGTCTGAATGGCATCGAAAGGTTCATTTCAAGAGGTGCTAATTGAAGGCCAGTTGATTCATTTATACAGAACAATCCCCTCATTTCCCTTTGAGCAATTGTCAAGTGTGCTTGACGCAGAGCGAGTGACCTTCAAATACGGAGGGGATTTTGGCCTGGACTGTCAGTGTGGATTTGGCAGCATGAATTGCTCCAAAGAATCCTGATTTCTTATGCGTGAACTGCTGACCCCGGCACTGGGGCCTGGCGGGCGGGCGGGAAGGAAGGTGAACTCCTGCTGATTCAGGGGCCCTCCCGGCCCTTTCCGCATGTCAGCAGTATTCACATCACTTTCCTCTCCTCCCTCTTCCGCCCCGCCGTAAGTCCTGTCCCTGGAAGCACTTGTCAGTTGCCAGGAATCATGAACACTAGGAAACAATCCAAAAAAGTGGGTGGCTACTTACCTTTCCACAGCCCACTTGGCGACACATGGGCCTAGGTCATAGGTGTGTAAGCAGCCTGGCCTAGAGGAAGGAACACTGGACCTGCGAGAGAGGCCTCCAGGGACCCAGTACCGAGCAAGCGTGTGGCCTGGAGCCTGGCCTTTCTTAAGGGCCTGCCTCAGTGGAGACAGAGGAATGTTCTACTGGGTTTCCAGAGCTCCCCCGAGCTCCGTTACTGGGAGTGATGCTTGTGTGTGTTGCAGCTCCTGGTCTGAGGCCCATTCTTTCAGTAGCAAGGACATCTGGGCCCCAAGGTCATTTCCGGGCGATGGTAATGAAACAAGGAGGAAAGGGCCCAGCAGCCAACATGCTGGCCCGAGGAGGATCACAGGAAGCAGCCTTACTGCCAGTGTCGGGCTCTGAGCTGGAGAAACATCTCCTTTCTTTGGTTTCAAAACATTATCAATGTTCCATGGTGCAAGAAATATTTGAAATGCCTCAGTGGGGAAAACAGGCTCCAAAGGCTGCACGGTGCACCTGTTGTTCTTCTCTGTGCTGAGCGGCAGCACCGGGACCTGCTGCCACCCTTCATTAGCTCTCCGATGACAGGTATATCGGCAACTTTATGTCAGGCAATGAGGGACTCAGTTGTGCGAGCAAACGTCCCCATTCACATTGCACAAAGCCTTCTTAAAGTGATACGGCTCTGAAGCCTTCCTCGCCCCTGTCTAGCTGGACATCGTCCCCCCTCGGCTGCCTCTGAACCTCTCATCCCCCCGGCCCAGTTGGAGGACGCAGAAGCTGTTTGCTGACTCCCCTGTTAGCGTCCTGACCCCATAGTTGGCCCACAAAGAGCCCAGTGTGCGAGTACGTGCGCTGTTGCTGACAAGGCTGGTGGGTGGTGAGCAGTTCTTTTCACACCTCACATCCGGAGGCTTATCCTGTGAGTTGCATGTGGGGCACCTGTTTGCATGATCCACGCTTATCTAAGATTCTGCCTCTTAGACACCTGGGCAGGTTGAAGCCCTCTTCCCCTCTCATAAAGCAAGAGCTCCTTCCTGGGTACCGTGTGTCCAGCCAGTATGGCGACTGTGCTTACGGGAACTGAGCGGTGAGCTCACCTACTTAAATGTTTTCTGCATTCTATTTTCAGAAGGAAGAATTCAGGTAAACTAAAGGAGACAAACTGATAATATGGCTTTTGCAAAAATTAACAAACAATAAAGCATCTCCCAGAATGTGTTGGGTCCGATACACATTGAACCCAGTTTCTCACACTTTCTATGCTAACATATGCCCAATAATCCTACCTGATATTTACAATGAACAACTACTCTGGGGCCCCTCATCAAACATCAGAAAGAGACCATTGGGTTCAATATTTTGAACAGAAATTTTAAAGCAAAAATTTTTAAAGCAGAAAATTGAACTAAGTTTTCAGAAATAAGCATTAATTAACAGAGAGAATAATAAAGAAATAGCGGAGTTGATGGGCATTGTTAGGGGAAAACTCATTTTCTGATGATTATGGCCAAGACTTTATCTTATAATCCTCATAATCACAGCTACCTTTTCTTTGCACTGGGCACCCAGCATCCATTATCAGTGTTCTTCCCAGCAGCCCAGAGATGCAGGTCTTATTCTCATTTCCTGGTGGAGAAGACTGGAGATCATCCGATCTCCAGCAAGCTGCCCAGTTACATGCAAATAAGCAAAAGAGACATATCTGGAACCGAAGCATGCTTGACTTCAAGGTCCATGTGCTTGCTTTCGGGCCAAGCCTCCAAAACAAGATTTTCATCCATTCTTAACAGTCAATTTAGCTCAATAGTTGCCAAGCACCTATCATATAGTGGATGTGATGGGGAGTACAGACCTAAAAGATTTACAGCCCCTGCCTTCATTGGAGCAAAACATACCTTCTTTAGGGAACCCTTTCAGAAAATTTTCATACTTGAGCTTGAGATGTTAATTTGATCTTTCATTTACCTTTTTTTTTTTTAACCAACTGATTAGCTATCAAAATGACAATGCCCACAAGATTATGCTTTCTGTATTTGTTCATGTATTTGACCTCTTGACTAATGAAAAAGTTGGAGATACTTTCTCCCAGAGGAGGAGATGGAAGTGTCTTTTCTTCTCACACCATGAAGATGAGTCAACATGTTATTTGAGTACAGAGTTATATTAGCTTTGGATTACCAAGAGTTATTCCCATATACCAGACCATAAAAAAGAAGCAAAACTAAACATTAGTCAAAGATATTTTATGTAACAGCATTGGAGTATGGGTTTTAAAAGTCATAATTTCATACATACAATGGCAATTGCTGGACAAGAATTCTATAACTAGAGCTAGTTATGTGAGCAAAAGTACTTCATATTTCAGGTTGCAAAGTAGGCAGCACATTATAGCCCAGAAGCAGTTCCCAAAGGAAATTAGAGAGCTGAACTTGTGTATTTATGAACATTTTTGGTGTGTTTAGTTTTTCTGAAGAGCCTGGTAATGGCCTCTGTGGAAGAGTACATGGAGCATGAAAAGCTCATTGTTTGTAAGCACTCATTGGATGTTTCCAGAATATGCTTCTGTAGGTGAATAAAGGTGGTTATTGTTGAGTCTTTCTTCACCAAAAAATAATAAAACTGATTTAGTAAGCTGATCTGGAAAAGAGCCTAGTAAAATCTGTTGCAGAGCTAGGATTTGCTTTGAAAAGTGTCTCTGTCCTTACAGGCACACAGATGGAGTATTTTCTTTCTTATGTGGTATTTGTCAAGCCACTTCAAATCTGTTTTCAAACAAAATTGGAAATTTAAAAGAATTCATATAATAATTAAATTTAATAAAATGTAACTTAATGATATCTGTGTTCTCTAGTATCCAAAGTATTTGGTCTATTATAACTTTATCAATAGTGATCATTTCTTAAGCTAATTTCTTATCTGTTATGAATTCATCCAAAGAGATCATACTTTTCATAATAATAGTATAAATGTGCTTTCGATGGCACTTATAAAACTGCATTCGACCGAAATGAAACTTTGAGTGTAGCAGCAGGTGTGTAAATGGATGAAGAACTGACTTAGCAATCCCTGAGTTGTTGGCCATCTGGCCTTGATTGCTGTAAGCCTTCAGCCGGGGCCCAATTTAATAGCAGCATGAAGGTACGATGGGCTGGAGGTGTCTGAATCAGTGTGTGGCAGGTTGAGAGTAGATTATACTTATTTTGCAAATACTTATATAGACTCTGTGCCAGCACATAAGTGCATTGTATTTATCAATGCTAAGTGCTTTATAGTTATAATGCATTTAATCTTCATAACTCTATCTAGAGATGAGGAAACTGAGGTATAAGGTTGCCCAAAGTTACACACAGCTAGTGCAGGAGCCAGGATTCAAACCCAGGCAGCTGGGCTCCAGACTGTACCCTGCACCACTGTGCCCTGCAGCTCCCCAGGTCAGCCGGCTCTGTGTGTTTGTGAACACATGTAACACTGGCTCTCTTTCCAGGCAGCTGACTTAACGCATCTGACTTAAGACACCTCACCTGCCCACCCAACTCTCACTTTCAAAAGGTTCCTGTCTCTGGGTGGAGCACTGGTTCTAGAAAGACGCTACTGCAATGGAAATGTATTATCAACTGGGAGAGTAAACTCCAAAACCATCAGCGCTCAGTGACGTTCAGCAGGGAATTGTTTCCTCTGAGCTAGGAGTCACCAGAGAGGTGTCAGGTCCTTAGGAAATGAAACATAAGATAATTTTGGTGAAGGTAAAGATAGAGAACAAGTGAGCTAACATCAGCTCTGCTAACAGGAGGAGGTTCCTGAGATGGCTGAAAAGAACCTTGTAAAGTGCTAAAATTTTGCCTATGAAAACTTCATTGAAGTTTTAATGAGAAAGATGGAAATACCCAAATACCCATGAATAAGGGTTGATCAAGTATTTTCCACTCACATGATAAGCTAGTCCATAGTCACTGGAAGATGAGGTTCTACACATTAGCTAGGGTATGATCCCATTTTGTAAATATGCCCGTTAATTAGTGCTGTGCACATATCCCAAAATAGAATATACTGAAACTGATATCAATGGTTATCTTTGAGGGATTGGATTACTGGAAATTACACTTTTTGTGCTTATAAATTTCAGAATTATTGGCATTTTTATGATGAATGTGCATTACTTTTGTACAAATGAAAAATTATAAAGAAATGCTTTTGTTTTTTTTTTTTCCCCAGAGAAGGAAAGCACGTGTATTAATCGGAGAGAAGAGGGAGGTTTGCAATATCATTTAAGGGCTGTGTCTTGGATCCTCAGAAATGGCTTTGCTCTCTTTGCCACATTAATCTCACAAAAGTTCCTTTTATTAGACTACACTTTGATGTTATCCTGTTAGCCTCTTGAGGAAAATAAGAATCAGGTGCACAGAATTTGTCACTGCAGCTATTGAAGAGGATATTGTTGAGGATGTTGTCCATTATATCCTGGTTTCCCTGTATGAGAATTCTTGAGAGACCTTTGTCTCGGATCTCGTTATCATGAAAAGCTACTTTCCTAGCCAGGCCTGGTGGCGCATGCCTGTAGTCCCAGCTACTCAGGAGGCTGAGGATCATTTGAGCTCAGGAGTTCGAGCCTGCAGTGAGCTCTGTTCATGCCACTGCACTCCAGCCTGGGGGACAGAGCGAGACCCCAGTTCTTAAAAAAAGAAAATTTACTTTCCTGAACAGCTGGGCACCTTACCTTAAAGACACTGTGATTCTTGTGAGTGATCCTCTTTGTTTAGGCAACTAGGAAGCTTAGGGACAAAATTTTTTCACCTGTCTAGCAGCTGCACAGAACCAGCTAGTGCAGATTTGAGTATGCTATTCTGAGACCTAACTTTGCACTGATTCCTTCTTCTCTTTTATTCTTTTGTATTTTGTGTATCTTTACAAGTTCCCCAAATAAATACATTTAATAAAGAAGTCATTGTTGAACAACCATTTAATAATAGGTGGGCCACCTGTCTACGACATTGGCAAAGACATTGGTTTATACATGGTGGAGCCTAATGCTTCATGCAGGTGCCAAAAGGCCCACTTCCACTTGATCTGATTTACAGGTTGGGACTATAAATGGAACTTTCTTTAATAAAAAGATTCAGTTTCCTTAAAAATAGGCTGAAAAAACTGTAAAACAGAAAGGCAGTTCGATGCATTTTAATGCATGAACTTCAATTATTTTATATAACATACTTCAGGTATTTCATGTTGCATGTGATAGTCTTTCCATATCTTCTCCTGTCATTATTTAGATGATTTATTGATTGGTTTAACCTTGGTTGTATGTATCCCTTTAGCCACTCCCATCTCTTTTCTCTGTTCAGAGCCAGACTTCTGGAGAGCTGTCTGCACCCACTATCTCTCCATTTGCTCACCTTCTGCTCACTCTCAACCCGTGCTGTCTGGCTGTTGCCCTCATCCTATTAAAAGCAGCTGCAATAACCTCATGTTAGTAAATCTACGTGCATTGTTCAAGCTCTTGACTTCTCAGCAGCATTCAACACAGTTAGCTAAGTGCGCTCTGCCATAAATCTCCTGTGCTCTCTCCCATGCAGCTCTGGATGCCTCCTTCCCTGGGAGCGTGTCCTTCTCTCACCAGTCATTAATGCTGAGAGGCCCTCGAGGCACTGCCTAGAGCGTCTCTTCTTCTTGCTTTTCACAGGCCCGCTGGATGATTCCATACATGCTTATGCTTTCAATTATAATACACCAGTGTCTCCCAAATTTGTATCTTCAGCCTGGATGCTTCTTCTAACTCTAGACCTATGGGTCTCATTGCTATTTCAACATCCTCTTTAGGGTGACTTCAAACCCGGTGTGATCAAACCTGCATTGCCAATGACCTCGTGACTTTTCTTCTTGCCTGTCCCTTGAGCCTTATCTCAATTTTTTGAATGTGCCACAGGACATTTGCATGTCCTGTTACCTGCAATGTTCACTTGCCCCAGGCACCCTTTCCCTGTTAATCTTTACTCTTATCCAGATCTGAACTCAAAATCTTATTGTCTCAGAAAAATCTTCCCTACTCTCAGATCTCTCATGCCATGGCATTTGTCACATTTTGTAATTATACAGTTACTTGTGAGATTATTAATGCTTGTATTCATACTGGGTCACAAGCTGCATGATTGTAGAGAAAATGTCAGTTATTTATTGTTTATTATTACATCCCTGGCAACTAGAATAGTATTTGACCTATGCAGGTGCTTGGGAAATATTTGTGGAATGGATCAATGAATGAAATAAACCCTGTTTGGCATATACTTATTATGTATTCACCTGAGTCTCACTGTATTCTAAATCAGATGGGATGTTTTTAGATTCAGGTTCTAGATTCAGTGTTACTTTGGCATGCAGTGGATTATTAGTAGTTTTGAAAACTCAATAAAAGGTATTCTCAAACTTTAAAAAATTTTTAACCAAAATACTGGGAGTGAAACTTTAAGAGGATAAAAAGAACTTTACTCTCTCTCTCTCTCTCTCTCTCTCTCTATATATATATATATATATATATATGAAACAATCAAGGCCATATTTCAATGATCACAGCTAATTAGAAAATAAATTAATAGCTCCATATGAATTATTATGGATACTTATTATTTAAAAAATCACTTTATGATTAGTAGGAGCAAAGATATAATCTCTTCTGTCCTACATGTCCTAGGCAGATGGCAAGTCAGAAGCTCAGGTTCTCCTACAGTGGCAAATGCCCTCAGAGCAAAGTGACTTAGGTGCCTCTCACCTCTCTAGGCTTCAGCTGTCACTGGCATTTGGTCTGGTCATTCCTTCTTCTCTTCTCAATGTTTTGATGCTTTTAAGAGGATATGAAAAATTTTGTATCCAGAACTTTTAGTTGTCAGCAGAAAGATTGTTCTAAATAACATAGTCCCCTGTATTAATTATCAGGAACAGAAGTTGAGCAACTGTGCTTATGTATAACAGTTAAGGAAAGGATTGGAGTGGTGGGTTTCAGGCACCCCGACAGAGAGTCAGGAGACATGTCTGGGGAAAAGGGGGTGCCTTCCCTGTGCTCCTGGGGTCTTATCACCGGGGCAGGTGCCCACTGGTCCACTGGGTTATGGCAAGAGGAACGGCAGTACTAGAGGGGTGTCCTTCAGGGAACAGCACCAGAACCATTGAGCATGTGAGTCTGATCCTGGGGTTTCTTTTAATTCCCTGCCACTTCTCCCATTCCATGTAGCCAGAACCATATAAAAATGGGACTGTGTGGTCCTCTGTGATGGGGACCGCAGCCTGCCCCTTCCAGCACTGCCACCTGCATTGTGTCATCCCTCCCACTTTGGACTCAGTTTCCTTTCCCCCTTCCCCAGCTGCTCTTCACTCTTTGCACCTGACACTGACCGCTTTCTCGCTGCTCTAGCTCCCGTCCCCCAGCTCTGTGCTGCCCAAGCTTCCCGGCCCTACCTGGGCCCAGGCCTGCCCACCTGGTGCAGGGACGTGGCGCGTGGCTGCCTTTGCCAGAGCCGGGCGAGGACCCAGACACTCTGTGCAGGTTTCACAGCTCTCCACACAAGGGCCTTCTGTCGACATTCAAATATGAAAGTGAAATAACGCAAGCCCCACAACCTGTCTTCAGTGCCAGGAGGTTTGTTTCTAGGGTCAATGATCATTGAAATGCTCCTGGAAAGCGCAGGTTTCAATTTCTTACATTTTTCTATCCTGTATAAATGATTCGTTTTTTTTTAAATTTCTATATGAATGTATTTATATGCCACTCTGACTTTACTACCTTTTACATGTAGCCTCTATAGCACATCAAAAAGAAAAATGAGTTCCCTCTGCAGAGAGCATGGTATTATAACCAATGATGCCTTTTTTCCCTTTCAACTATCACTCACTAAAAGAGATACAAAGATCAGCTTTGAGGACATATAAGGACAAACAATCAGAATCACATTGTATTGGAGCATAACTAACCCTATTTTCCAACATCCAACATTGGTTTATGCAATACCGACCTGTAACTATCTCATAAAACAAGAAGCCAGAAAGCGGTTGGCCTCGAGGCTGGGTCCCTGTTCTGGCAGCGTCCTGCAGGCCCAGGCCTTTTCTGCTCCACCGTGCTTGGGAGACGCTCTCGTCCTGGGACATGGCTGGCACAGCCAGGGAGGGCCGCCAGCTCCAGGCCCCCAGCTTCACACGCCACGGGCAAGGCAGCAAGAAGGGAAAGCGGCTCTTCCCACCGTCCTCTCTTTTTATTATGGAGCAAATTTCCTCACTGAGGAGAAGGCGCGATTCAGCCCCTAA
>VSMD01058616.1:0-37987 GCA_008750895.1 Mirza zaza | reverse complement strand
GCGGGGGTCGGGGGGTGGCAGGGGTGGGGTGGGGCGGGGGGCGGGGGGCGGGGGGGCGGGGGGGCGGGGGGCGGGGGGGCGGGGGGGCGGGGCGGCGGGTCCTGCTCAAGCTCGCAGGCAACGGCCTTGAAGACGGCAGGTTAATGGAGGCTTGGAGGCACCAGCCTTTGGGAAAGTGGAGAATTCAGTTGTGTGGAGTGAGGATTCCCATCTCCAGTGTCACCCACAAGGAACACGATGTGCTGGAGCAGAGAGACGTGTTCTCTCCAGGCAGAAAAGCGCAGCCTCCTGCAGGACATGAACAGCCTGCGGTTTCAGTGTGCCCACTGTGGTCCTAAGCAGCCTGGGAGTGAGTGTGGCCTCCGGGCTTTGCCTGCTTCATTCGGGACCTCACCTGCCCTTTCCAAAGGAAAAGCCCCGAGTGGACAATCTCTAGCCACGTGCTTCCAGCCAGGCTTGTCCTTGCACCATCTTACATATGCATTGAAGCATGACAGCCAAGGAAACCAGGCACTGAAGGGAAAAGCACTGATGGACCCCAAAGGCTCCAACTGTGGTTGCAAATAGAAGATACTCAATATTTGCTGAACGAATGACTAGCCAAGGGAAAAGTAACAAAAACTGACAGTGGAGGGGACAGATAATACAGGAAATGGAAAACATGTTTACATATGCAAGAGCCTCTGGTATCCCTGATGAAGTTTGAAATGATATTGCCTCCATATGCAAAAGCAGGCTGCTTAAAGAAGGCAGACAGAGTGAGGGAGGTAGGGAGGAAACTCTTAATAAATTTTTAAAAATGCAATGTTCCATCCGCCCCCCAAAATAATTGAAAGATAAAATGAGGAAGAGTAAGCAAAATGTTGAACAAATGACAAGAAGACAAAATACACAAGAAAAGGTCAGTTTTGAGGAAGCACAGTGGCACGGTGCACTTCCCTTGGGGGAGTTCTGGAGTTACCAGGCAGTGTGCCAAACATCACAGCCCCACCCACATTCTGGAGAGGGCACATGCATGTGCACATGCAGCACACATGCACAGCACACACGTGTGTATGCATACATGTGCACAGACATGTCCCACATACATGCACATGCTGGCCTGTAGGTACACATGGAACTGCACTCATGACACGTCCCATCTGGCTATTTTCACCTGTCCCCCTGTTGAACACCAGGTTCCCACACTCCCATGACCTCAGATCCAACCTGGCAACATCTCCTGTAGCCTGGAAGAGTGGACAGGGCAGAGGGGTGTGCTGCCACCGCATGTGCTCCTGACTGTGGGTGCAGGGTGCTGCTCGTGGGCCAGGGTGAGGACATGTAGATGTGCCCTGCACACAGTTGCTTCTGCTTCATGTAGTTCCTAATGTGACACAAATGCTCTGTCACTGATTTCATAAGAAGTTTGATTTCTGCAGCCACAGTTTGGTTAAATTTTAGTGGATACTCTTTTAGTTCAAGCCCAGGGGTCACGCAAGCTGGTCAAGGGGCAGCTGCCCATGTTTTTGAAGATCCTCGTGAGAAAAACTGTACTTTGAGCCTTTGAACCCTCTTAGAAATTAATGTGAAATAGGTCACAAAGCTAGATGTCAGATTTAAAGCTATAAATACTGGAGGAAGAAATAGGAAAATGTCTCCATGATGTTGGGTAGGAGAAGATTTTTTAGAAATGATACAAAAAGTGCTAAATAAAAGTAAATAAAATTGACTTCATCAAAATTTAAAATTGTGTTTATCAAATACACCATTAAGGAAGTAAAAAGGCAAGTACAGACAGAAAGAAAACATTTTCAGTAAATACAATTAATAAAACTTTTAAATACAACCAATGAAACAGAATATATAAAAATTAAATAAGTCTATGGAACACACAACTGAATTCAAAAATTAGCAAAGAATTTGAACAGATACTTCACAAAAGAAAATATCTATATGGTCAATAGACATACGATTAAGTTATCACATTGATTAATTATCAAGGAAATGCAAATGACCAAAATGAAAAAATGGACAATCCAAATGCTATCAAGAACCAAGAATGGAGCAAATTCACCTCTCATACAGTGATTTTGAGTTTGTAAAGTGTACAATGACTCTGGAAAACTGGTAGTTTCTAAAACAGTAGCGATTCTTGCCTTGTGTCCCAGCAATTCTACTTCTAGGCACGTGCCTATATAAGTCACCTAGGGCTCCCATGGACCTAGGGCTCCCATGGACCTAGGGCTCCCATGGTCCGAGTGGCTTAAACGGCAAGCACTGACTGTCTCACAGTTCTGGAGTCCAGAAATCAGAGACCAAGGTGCTGGTGAGGCCATTTTTTCCTAGCGGCACTGGGAAAGGACTGTCCAGACTTTTTCCTGGCTTCTGGCAGTTCCTTGGCCTGTGACAACACAACTGCAATTTTCACACGCGTCCCCCTTATGTGCACCTATGTCCAAAGCCGCCTTTTGTATAAGAACATCTAATCCAATAGGATTAGGGACTACCCTACTCCAGTATGATCTCATCTAAATTAATTAAATCTTTAAGAGCCCTATTTCCAAATAAGAGCACATTCTTATGAAGTACTGGGGGCTAGGGCTTCAACATATGAGTTTTTTGGCAGACACAATTCAGCAGTAACAGTACTCAACAGAAATGAGTGTGTTGTCCACCAAAAGCCGAACAAGAATGCTAATGGGTGTCTAATTCACAACAGTCAAAACTGAAAATAAACCAAATGCACAACACAGAAGGAATGGACCTCCTATATGTCATCTATTCATACAACAGAGTATTAAATGATGATGTAATCAGAGCAAAATGACTGGTATACTCAGCAACACGGACAATTCTCAGAAACATGACACTGAGCCACAAAAGCCAGGCACACTAGTGTATGTACACTCATTCCTTCTATATAAAGTTGATGTGACCCGTGAGCTTTTCCATCAATGAATCCACGAGGATAGCAGTTGGAAGAGTGATGACCTGTTATGGCAGGTCATTGGAGTGACATTACGGAGGGGGACGGAGGGGGACCAGGGAGTGCACGGGAGAAGCTTCTGCGAGAGGAATGCTCCACACCCTCACGTGAAGACTGGTCACTCAGGGGTACATGTAAAATTAATCACGACATGCACTCAAAATACGTGTATTTTACTATACACATTATATCTAGGGAAGACTCTCAGGAAAAATAATAAAAACTACATAGTGGGGCTGACATGCATCAGTGGAGAGCCTTTGCCTTTTCTATACAATTTTGTTACAGTGTTGACCAAAAAATTGTTCATTTGGAGGATGTTTAATAAAAACTACCTAGAGGGGCTGGTTAATCCATAGCCTCCAGGTCTGGCCATCATAAACCCAGGGACATGTTCACTTATGTGCTAATGCCACAGCCTGGAACAAACCAAACCTAGTGACTGTGAGATGCATCATCTCTCTAGGGACTTGGCTCATGTGGTTCCAGAGGCCAAGACGTCCCATGATCTGCCACCAGGGGACAAGCTAGCAAAACAGAAAAGCTATTGGTGTAATTCAGTCCAAGTCGGAATTCCTGAGAATCAGGGACCAATGGTCTAAGTCTCAGTCTGAGTCCAAAAGTTGAAGGACAAGGAGCCTTGATGCACCAAAGCAGGAGCAGATGGATGTTCCAGCTCAGGAAACGAGGAGGCAAACTCACACTTGGTCCTCATTTCTGTTCTGTCCTGGCCCTCAGCAGACTGGATAATGCCCTCCTGCACTGGTGAAGGCAGACCTTCTTCACTCAGTCTACTGATTCAAATGTTAATCTCTTCCAGAAACACCCCCACAGACACACCAGAAATAACATTTTACCAGCTATCTGGGCATCCCACCACCCAGTCAAGTTGGCATATGAAATTAACCATCACAATGAGCAAAAATAGGTGAAAGAGAAAACAGAAAAAGGGGGGAGAGCAAGAACGGAAATGAAAGAGAGAGAGAAATATAAAGCTAATGCTTTTCTCTGCACACCCTAAGAGACACGCTGATGCACAGAGATGGTCCCCTGCCTGGAGCAGGAGGCAAGTCAGCAGAGAACTGGGTGACAACTGTCAGTTTTTCAGGAAAATAAGTTTCAAGGCTTTGGCCTGAGTCAAGACCATCTGCGGTTTTTACAGAAGAGTGAAATAATTGACTTCAATATTGATAATGCTTGAATTCCTCCCACCAGGATCATTTATCTTCTGTTTGGCAAAACAAGAGCATGATCATCCGTTTTTTTTAAAGAGGACTCCTGTGGCACATATAGAAGCATTTTTCATAAGGGATTAATGGAAATAATACCACATACTCAGAAAATCTGATCGCCTGAGCTGTGCACGTGCTCTCCTACGTGCGTGATGCACAGTTGCACTCTGCAGCGTGGGACCGTGGCGTCCCCGTTAGACAAGCCAGTCAGCAGGATACCCAATCTCATACCCTAATCCTGAGAGACAAAGGGGCTATAGAAGCCAAGTGGTCTCACCTCTGATGTTAAGCAGCGTCTCTGTCTGCAGCAGCCTACAGGGCACTACACGGCTGTGGCTCTCATGGAGGAGGAGCCTGCACCTCCCTGACCGTCGATCCGGGTTCAGTAGCTGTGATGCTGGAGAGCTCTCAGTCCCTCGGAGCCAAAGTCAACCACCAATAGGTCCTAGTTGAGATACCTGGACCGAGACAAAAATATACACTGGGGAAAAGAATCTCTTTTCAATAAATAGTTCTGGGAAAACTGGATAACTACATGCAGAAGATTGAAACTGGATCCCCACCTCTCACCTCTTACAAAAATCAGTTCACAGTGGAAACAGACTTAAACATAAGGCATGAAACCTTAAGAATCCTGGAAGAAAATGTGTTCTGTAAACATCCAATAAAGGGCTAATAACAAGAATCTATGTAGAACTCAAAAAAATCAACAAGAAAAAAAATCAAACAACCTCATCTATAAATGGGCAAAGGACATGAACAGAAACTTTTCAAAAGAATACAATAATAGAACATATTAAAAAATGCTCAGCATCTCTAATCATTAGGGAAATGCAAATCAAAACCATAATGAGCCCATCCTCCTAAGTGAGGTATCACAAGAATGGAAGAATAAGCACCACATGTGCTTGCCATTGGTACTAACCGATCAACACTAAGGTGCTCACACAGTGGTAATGTTCACGGGGGTTTGGGAGGATGGGGGTGCATTAACTTACAACTAATGGACACGGCGAGCACTGTCTGGGGGAAGGGCACGTCTCTAATCCTGGCTTGGGTCAGGCAAAGTCATAACATGTAACCAAAATGTTTGTACCCCCCCCCCCACAATATCCTGAAATAAACAAAATAAAATAAAATAAAAAATAAGATACCTGGACCTAGGTATCTCAGGTGCTCCTTTGTGTGTTTATGCTAGCTCTTCCTTTTGCCTCTCCTTAGCCTCAGATGCATTCTCCACCCCTCTGTGCCTGCTCTGCGTCTCCAGAGGCTGATACACAGAGACTCTGTCACCTGAGATCCCTGCTAGCTGGTTCTAATTGGACTCAGTCATGGGCAGCACCAGCAGGAGACTAGAGGGCAGGAGCAGGAGGAAGAGCTCCAAGTATCCTCCCTACTCACTTTCAACCTGCAAGAAGCACCATGGGCATAGCCATGTACTTCCTGACTGTTGCCCAGGCAGCCTGCCCGGGTGTTCAACCATCCGTGGGTCTCCAAACACCTTTTCTTCCTCTGCTCCCTTCTGTCTAAGGGTGGTGATGGCTTCTCGCCATTGCACTGCTTTGTGGAATCAGCATCCCATATTTATTTCTCGATCCTATCCACACTTCTGTGAATGGTCCCTTTATTAAGTCCTTGTTGTTTGGACCATCTAGGTTGAATTATGTTTCCTGGGATACAGTGGATACTCTGTACTGATAGAGTGCTAGCCATTCAAAAAGGGCTGCCAGGCCCCAGCCAACGCAGTGCTTCACCACGTATGACCACGGTCCCACTCTGTGACAGCATTTGTGTGAACACACACTAGGCGGCCTGTGAGAGCCCCATTAAGCCACACTCCCAAGCCTCAGTGCAATAACGCTGACAGCAACACAGTTCTCTCCCATTTCTCTGGCTGCCTGGTGCTTTGCTTCTTGATGATATTTTTTCTCATCCAGCTTGAGGATGTCAATCATCTATAGCTGAAACCAAAAATATAATAGGACTTGTTCAGATTTCACGTTTTCTTCAACTAACATCTCCCTCATAAGAAACATTTTCCTGAACTCTTAACTTGTTCACTGTCTGTTTTCTCTCATTAAAGGATGGACTCCACAGGGCAAGGATTATGTTTCCTTTGTTCTCTGCTGTACCTCTAAGGCCTAGAACAATAATGTATAGTGCATGATAAGCACTAGATAAATATTTGTTGAATAAATAGATAAATGAATAAATAAACAAGAGTATAAATGAACAAGACAGGATCAAACGTTTTTAGGCCAGTTCTACTAGTGACACAGGAAATAAATCCACTTACTTATACTCAGATTATGGCTACATGAAAAGCTGATTAAAATGCAAGGCAAAAATAATAAATGTAGAAGCAATGAGGAAAACAGAAAGTCACCATTAGAACAACCCAGTTGCTCCAGGCAATTGATGCCCGATAAAATTAGTGGGTGGAACGTATAAGGAGAAATAGGAATTTGCATAGCCTTGCAGTATTTTCTGCAAAATATTTAATTACTGTGTTGGCTTTAACATATGTCCAGAAATCCTTTAATACTACTCCTTCCAGAAGATGAAGCTTAATTCACCTCCTATTGAGTGTGGGCTGAATGTAGTGAATTCCTGCTGACAGCGGAGTTTCCAGGCCCAGCGCCGCGCTTTGTTGTAGGGCTACCTGTGGGCACGACACGTCGGCATCACCTCCAGCCTCCGCCTGCCAGGCGCCAAGAGTGTGCCAGCTCCCTGCGCGACGGCCCAGCGTGTCTCCACCGAAAAGCCTCTGGGAACAATCAGCCTGGTGGATGGCTACTGAAGCAGAGGGTAGACAGGGAAACAACTTCACCGCAGAAAATCCTGGCAAAAACTGTCTCCACGAAGCAGTTGATGCCCATTTCCACAGAAGTCGCATGAGCACCACGCCTGGCAGCGAGACTAGGCGGAGCCCAGGACTGCGCAGGTCTGTCGGCCCAACCGCGCCTCCTGAGGGCAAGGTCACGAAAAACAAGGACAATCAGGGAAACAGTCGCGAATTCAAGGAGACCGAGGGGTATAGGGTGCAAAGGCAGCAAGGCGTTTGGTGCTGGGTCATCCACAGGACAGTTAGTGCTGTGCCAACAGCCACAGCCACAGCCACAGTGACAGCCACAGCCACAGCCACAGTGACAGCCACAGCTGCAGTGACAGCCACACACAGCCACAGCCACAGCCACAGTGACAGCCACAGCCACAGTGACAGCCACAGCCGCAGTGACAGCCACAGCCACAGCCACAGCCACAGCCACAGTGACAGCCACAACCACAGTGACAACCACAGCCACAGCCACAGCCACAGTGACAACCACAGCCACAGCCACAGTGACAGCCACAGCACAGTCACAGCCACAGCCACAGTCACAGCCACAACCACAGTGACAGCCACAGCCACAGTGACAACCACAGCCACAGCCACAGTGACAGCCACAGCCACAGTCACAGCCACAGCCACAGCCACAGCCGCAGCGACAGCTGCAGCCGCAGCCGCAGGGAGTGGCCTCTGCAGCTCAGTCGCAGGCTGGCTTTCTTGACATCAGTTCCCTCGTGTTGACAAATGCCCCAGGCTTAGATGAGAAGCTGCTGTGAGGGAATGGGACTGAAGGAAGACAGCAGCTCTCTGTATCGCCCTCACAGCGCTTCTCTAATCTAAAAGCCCTTCAAAAGGAAGTGCACGTGGAAAGTGAGGAGGCAGGCCCAGCACGCTCTGTGCCTGGGCTCCCTGCCGCTGTTCTGCTCGGCCCTCGCTTTTTCGTCCCACATTCATTGGCTGGTGCTTTGAGTGACTCTGGTTATACATTTCACTCTGGTTCTATGACAGCCTCTTCACTAGGTAAACAAGATGACAAAATTTCCAAGCCTCAGGCTATACAAATAGCTTGGGCAAAGGTTCCTCTAACCCAACTACAATTGATGAAAATCTCCTGGAAGTAAATTACTTTCATTTATCCCAAATCTCATTGTGTTTCCGAATGTGTGGCTGACTGTGCACACCCTCAGAGAATAGAGCCTCATTTGGAGGAGTTAGGCTTATGCTGCCTTGAGTTTTTTCTCCCGTGATTCATTTTTATTTTATTTATTTATTTATGTTTTCGTTTCAGCATATTATGGGGGTCCGTGATTCATTTTTAGACAGGCTGCACAATGGGGTCACCTAAATTATGAGGAGCGTAGAGCTCTTCTAAGCGGAGAACTGTCTGGCCCATAATTGGAAATGCAGAAAAAACATCTCACAGAGGCCAAGCGAGGGGTGGAGAAGTGCAATATAGCTTCAGCGAGAGCAAGGGGCAGCACACGATAAAACTGTGTTAGTTCTGAGAAGAGGAAATATTGACTGCGATTGCCAATTTCCACTGGGTTCCCAAAGAACTGAGAGCCCAGAGGCACCTTCCTCCTCTGCCTCTCCAGCGCTCTGGACTGGACCAAGTCAGAGCCTGTGGAACCTACGCCATTGCCCGTGCTTAGGGCTAGCTGAGGAAGGCTTGAGTAAGGTGCTCGTAAACTACCTGTGCCCCACACCCCTGCACTGTCGCTCCTGAGAGGAGGAGAGTGTGGGCCATACTGCACCTCCCTGAAGAGGACTGCCTGTGTCTGAGCCACCCTCTAGGAGAGTGTGCAGCCAAAACACAGGTGTTTTGTAGGTGTACAGCCAAAAACATATCGAGGGAAACATTTTCTATTTGATGACATCAATCTTTCTGCCTGGCAATATTCAACAAAAGAAGTTTATTAAGGGCTGTGGATGGATTCATGAGCCACCAGTCAAGTGGAGGACTGGGTGTCAGCTCTGCCTGAGACAGGAGGACCTCATCTGTAGGGAGACCTGTGATTTTAGTCCATCTAATCTTACTATGCAAATGCTTAGAAGATGTATTTTCCCAAATATAAGATCATTTTTTTTATAAAACGAGAAGAAATAAAATAAAATAAAATAAAATGAAAATTTTACCACAATCTCAAAACTCTAAGCATGAAACAAACCCCAGATGGAGCCATTATAAGAAAAAAAGTTGCAAGATTTGGCTTGATAAATATTACAAAAGGTGTCATATAAATAATTTAGCAACGACCTGGAGAAAATATTGGCAATATGTGTAAGGAACATATAATTAATATTCATGGTGTGTAGGGAGTAACTATGTATCAAAGAAAGAAAGCCAATGGAGGTATTGGTAGTGGATACAGAACAGACGATTTACATATGTAAAATGGCCAGTAAACATTTGAAAAGATAACTAAATTTTATCAATAATTAGGAAAACAAAAATTTAAACCAGAGTGATATATCATTTCTTCCTGACCAGACAGGCAAAAACTAAAAAAACAAAAAAAACCCACTGATATCAATTCAGTATTGGCCAGAAAATTAGAGCTATCACCTATTATTGGCAGAAGTGTAAATCTGGATAAATTGAGAATCCTTACAGACACGAATATACATAACTGGTTTTAATAACAACCCTCCCAAAAAGCTATGAGATTTAAACACATGTAGCTCTGACTTGGGAGGTGCAAAGGCAATTTATGTAACCGAAGCATTTGTACCCCTCTTACTCTGAAATAAAAAAAAATGGCCAAAAGGCCTGAACAAGCATTCTCAAAATAAGACATAAAAATGGCCAACAAATGCATGAAAAAATGCTCAACACCACTAATTATCAGGGACATGCAAATCAGAACCACAATGAGATGTTACCTCACCCCTGATACAATGGCCATTATCAAAAAGATGAGAAATGACGAGCGTTGCTAGGGATGTGGGGGAAAGGGAACGCTAGGACCCTGTTGGCAGGAATGCAAATTAGCACAGTCATTATGGCAGCTCCTCAAAAATTAAAAACAGAACTTCCATATGATCCAGCAATCCTACTTCAGTATATCTATCCAAAGAAAATGAAAGTGGGGTCTCAAAGAGTTACCTGCACTCCCACGTGCAGTGCAGCACTATTCTCAGTAGTCACGACGTGGACTCCATCTGTGTCCAGCAGCAGATGATGGATAAGGAAAATGTAGTGCACATACACAGCAGAATACTATTCAGTCTTAAAGAAAATAAAGGCCTGTCATTTGCAACAGCATGGATGGACCTAGAGGACATTATTCTGAGAGAAGCTAGCCAGGGACCACATGTTCTCACTTGGATGTGGCGTCTAAAAGAGCCAAATTCAGAGAAGCAGGGAGTAGAATGGTGGTTACCATGGGAAAGGGTAGGGTGGGGTGGGGTAGAGATTTAGGAGATGTTGGCTAAAGGCACAAATTTTCAGCTAGAAAGGAAAAATAAGTTCAACAGATCTATTGCACAGCATGGTGACTACAGTTAATAACAATGTGTTACATACTTGAAAATTGCTGTTCGCACAGCAAAAAGGGTAAGCATGTGAGGTAATAAATATGTTAATTGGTTTTATACTAATTGTTTCATCCTATACATATATGTATATCAAAGCATCATGTTGTACATCATAAATATATGCAATTTTTGTCAATTTATAAAAATTAAGTTTTAAAATATGTGTAAAAATATAGAAAAATGCCTGTCGCGTTGTAAATATTCCATAATATCAACTACACTTACTTTTGCCAAGAGGTTCATCGTAGCAGGAACGAGAGTAATCAATAAAATGAGCACTCGCCTGCGTGTCCATTATAGGAGAATGGCGAAAGGCGTTACCCTATATAAGTGCAGGCACGTGCTGTCGATCGCTGGGCATCTGTTGAAGAATGCTAAATTCTGGTTGGTTTTGGTGATTCTGCTTCCTCTTGTGGCTTCCCGCCCACGCAGGCTGACTGCGAGCCTCTGCCCGTCCGATGGGAGCGCGTCGGCCGCCTGTCCCCGGCCTGCCTGTCGGGCACCCGGGCGTCTGCGAGGCTGTCTCCCGGGCGTGGGGATTCCCGGCCCTCGGGTGTTCCCGACTCTCCGAACCCTCCGACACACCATGCCGAGCAGAGGGGCGCCCTCAGCGCACGGTGCTGCGGAGACACCTGCCGGTGAGGCCCTGCGGGTGGGGCCCTGCGGGTGGGGCCCTGGGGGTGGGGCCCTGCGGGTGGGGCCCTGGGGGTGGGGCCCTGGCGGGTGGGGCCCTGGGGGTGGGGCCCTGCGGGTGGGGCCCTGGGGGTGGGGCCCTGGCGGTGGGGCCCTGGGGGTGGGGCCCTGCGGGTGAGGCCCTGCGGGTGGGGCCCTGCAGCCGTTTGGGCCGTAGTCTGCGCTGCGGTAGCAGGGCTGTGGCTCTCAGTTGAAATGTGCATTCCTATGCGTGTTGCACTGTGTATAGGATCTGATCTGTTTCCTGTTTGGGGCATTGCCCTGGGACATGGTTTTCATTTTCGAGAACTACCTGACTCCATGGTTTCGTGTGCCGGGAAAGGAGGAAGGCAGGATTCCTTGGGGAAGGCTGAACACACTCCAAAGATAATTTGTATAAAATCTTAGTCCATTTTTTAAAAAGTACCTTTAATACTTCTAGTTTCATGGAACAGACAATCCATTCTCACACTAGAAAACGTATTCTTAAAAACATTGTAATTGTTTTATAGCACATAGTTTCACCAGGGTATGAGGAGTCATGCGATGGTTTCCCTGCTGCAGGGCGTTTTGCTTTGCATCTAGTCATTTTCCTGTTATGAATCAGGTGATACTAAAAATTCCTGTACCTTTATCTGTCTTCAAAACTAATCTTTATACTAAGATTATTTCCTTAGTATAAATTTCTAAAAATTGGAAGTATTGTCCCATAAAGTACAAAATATATTAACATTCTTTCATTTTTAGCCAAATGGATTTCCAGGAATGTCATATCAGCAGCATACAAGAAAACTCATCTCACTGGCCCTGCTTGGAACTAAGTAGTTTGATTTAACAACCCAATTTGGTTGGGAAATGATGTATTTCATTGTTGTTTAAAGTTACATTCTTTGATTACTAGTGTAATTGGACATTTTCCCCAATGAATTTCCTATGCAAGTTTTTTGGTCTGGTTTATTTGTGACAGTTCTGCCTATACGTTTTAAGCCTGTTTTCATTTACATTATTTCTTCCATGTTATTGACACCTCTTTGTAAACACACATCTTATTTGCTGCACAAAACAGCACTGAATGGATATTCCCTATTTACTGAACCCTTTCCCAGCCACTGTCCATGCAGGCCTAATTTCTCACTGTTTCAACTCCACTGCCACGGCTATTTGTGCGAGTGTCTAGGGCTGCAGCACAGCACCTCACATCGGGGCAGCTTCAACAGCAGGTGTGTGTTGCCTCACGGTCCTGGAGGCAGGAAGCCAAGTCAAGGTGCAGTCAGGGTTGGCTCCTGCTAGGGACTGTGAGGGATGGGTCTGCCCCAGGCCTTCCTCCTTGCTTTGTAGGTGGATGTCATCTTGTCTGCATTTCTTCACATTACCTTCTCTCTAAGGGTGTCTCTGTGTCCAAATTCCTCATTTTTATAAGGACATCAATCATATGGGATTAGGGCCTGCCCTAATGACCTCGTTTGAACTCGATTATCTCTGTAAAGGTCCTATCTCTATGTAAAGTCACATTCTGGAGTCCTGGGGGTTAGGGCTTTAATATATGAATTTTGGAGGGACAATCCACTCATAACATTGTCTTTGAGCTTAAGCTTTGTCTGCATTTGTGATTATTTTCTTTTTTAATTTTTTAAAAGTTTAATAGATGTTGAGAGTACAAGTTGAATTCTGTTGCATGTACGTACTATGTAGTGCCGGGCTCTGGGCTTCCGTCTACACATCACCCGAGCGGTATACATTGTCCCCATAGGTCATATTTTATCCCTCATCCCTGCATTGGTGATTATTTCCTTAGATTAAATTTTTGGATGTATAGATAATGACTCTAAACTTTTAAGATCCTTGTTGCCTACTGTTAAAGTGATAGTTCGCATTTCTGTAACACAGAAATAACCTCGTATTTATAATTAGCAATGAGACTTTGTAAGAGTCACCTTTAGTTCCCCGGCAGAAACAGGGTCTGTAATGCAGCCCTCTGTCGCTCTGCGCGAAGCTCTGGGGCGCAGAGGGCTCGGGAGAGAAGCCACTGGCAAGACCTGGGCAGGGTCAGGGTGAGGCTGCCACGGCTCCATGCACTGCTGCCCCAGCCAGGCCTCCTGCTCGGGCTGGAGTCTCTGGGAACATCTCCTGACGGGCGGTTTGTCCTCCCTGAGGAGCCTGGGAGAAGTGGGCCAGAGTAGCCCCTGGCACGGAAACAGAACCAGTGATGCGTCCTCCCGTGACAAAGGCCATCTCGGAGCCGTCCCCTGCTGTCTCCCGCACCCCAGGGGGCTGTCCTGTGTCCCCTTTGTTCACATCTGTTTTTCACTGGGCAGAGTCAAATTAAGAAACAGTTTAGAGTAGCTGGAAGCCAGTAGTGAATAAAAGGGATGGAACATTCCATCTGCCAGGAACTTAGCAAGAGCTGCGCCTTCACTGACTAAGAAGTGAGCGTCCTCCTGAACCGGGAGCTGACCCGCGGGACACGGCCTTCTGTGCCTGACGCGGGCAGTGCAGGAGGCAGCAGGAGGCCTGGACCAGTGAGGCCAGGCGCCCACCCCATCCCATGGGGAGGTGCTGCCCAGGCTGGTGAAGCCGCAGCGACTGCGGGGGTCAGGGGCACAGACAGGCGTTGATGGCTTCGGGTCACCAAGCCCTTTCTGAGTGGCAGTCACTGTGCTGGTGGCTTTAAGCAGAAGGTCCCATTTAATCCTTGCAGTACCTGTAAGGTCCATGTTGTTACCCTCTGTTTAAAAATGAAGAGACTGTGGTTTACAGAAGGAACCCAGCTAGTGAAGGGAAGAATTATTGGATTATTAATAATCCAAGCCTGTCTGACTTCAAAACTAGAACTTTCCACTTCTCATCACCGCCTTTAAAGTCATGAGACACGGAGTCAGCTGCTGAGGGCAAACTCCTGTCCGGTTCTGTCCTTTCCCAGTGGATGGGTCTGCTGGAGGTGTGCAGCTCTTTCTCACTTCCGCTGCGCTTGTGCCGAGTCAGCTACGATGGCCTGATGGGATTGTCCCCATTTTTGAGGAAAAAGGCAGCAACAATAAATTAGCCTCATTTCAGCCAACCCCTGCAAGAGAGGCGTTCCTCGGCCCACCAGAATGAAACATCTCTGGTTAAAATTATGATAATTAAACTTCTTGTCACAACTCCAATAGGTAAGAAGCTCGGAAGTCATTACTTTAGTCCTTACAACAGGAAAAGCCTGGGCAAGCTGAAAGTGAGCCACTCTGTTTGGGCCCGTCAGAGACCTGAGGTCACAGGGCAAACCTCTGCCCTGAAATCTGTCGGATCAGGCACACTTCAAGGGATATAGCACCCAAGCTTTCCTCATACAGGAACCTGAGGTCATTGGAGCCATAAGCTGGTAGAAACATTTATGTAATTACTAATTTTTGACCAATTGATGGAGGCCAATTGCAGAGTAGCATGATAATGAGAAAGTTCTGGGGGTCCCCTGCCCCACTTTCGCCAGTTTGGGGGACATTTCCCAGGCTTTCTTTCCAGGAACGCCCACCAGGTTCTCATGGTGAGGCCCTCAGAAAGACCCCAAGATGGTCTTGGCAGGGACAGAAGGTCACTGGCCATTCTACAAACCTCCCAGAGACTCTGTTCCCCAACGACAGCCCCTCTCCAGGAAAGGGCTTCCCCAGAGGGCAGCGCTGAAACCTCACCCCAGCAGAGAGGTGGGGGAGGCTGTCCCATCCCAACCCCCCAGCTTGTCCATTTCACCTAAGGAAAAACAGTTAAGAAACATAGTCAACAAGGGACAAGAATTCAAAGATCAGGATTGGATGTGAGGAACAGGCACACTGAAAAGTGGAGACTCAATCTGAAGATGATAGAATTTTGCCCCACCCACCACAAATGCAGATTTCCAGTATAAGGACAGGGCACTATGGCTGAAAGAATGGCAAAACACAAACTCTCTGAGGAGTAGTACAAGAGGAAGCCCTAAGCCAAGAACAGAGACATAAACAAAGACATTAGAAGGATTTGCAGTCTTGGCACCTGCATACAGCAAACATTAAACATGGCCCAACTCCAGCCAGATTAACATAAGTCCTTACATAAAATTCCTTTTACCTCAGTTCTTGTAACCCAATACACTATGTCCAGATTTCAACACAAAATTGCAAGGGACACAAAAAGACAAGAAACGACACAGTTGCAGAGACAAAGCTATCGCTAGAACCAGGACCACAGCTGTTGGGGCTGTCAGACAGACCTAAATGAACCATGGTAAGGACTCCATTGACAAGTGTACACAACAGGAAAGAACATATGAGTGATATTAGCAGAGAGATAGCAACACAAGAAAAGAAATCAAAAGGAAGTGCTAGAAATCAAAAACATCACGATGGGCCTGAAAATGTCTTCGGCAGGCTCCTGGAGCAGACCTGGCACAGCGCGGGCGACTCAGTGAACTGGAAGGCAGGTCAGTGAGAACCTCCCGAGCTAAAACACAAAGGGGAAATGGAAAGTGCAGCACAGAAGGCTCAGCTGCTGTGGGATAGTTGCCCACAGTGCAATGTATGCATAATAGGAATGGAAGAATGAGAAGAAGGAATAGAGCAGAAAAAATATTCAAAGTATTCATGGCCAAGAACTTTCAAAAATTACTAGCAGACATCCAAAGACCGAGACCTACTCAGACAATCTATAAACTAGAGACAGGCCATTGATCAAGAAGGAAAAGGGCAGAGGAACTGGTCCTTTTGAAGGTCAACCATCAAGTCCCTTCAGATTTGTCCCATGGCATTTCCAACGTACGGGCTCTGAATCAGAGGGGAACAAGCAGGGAGCTTGATGTGACTGTGTCCTCCATCTGACTGGCTTCCTCCCAAAAACGGTGGCAGTGCACCTTGGCAATGCCCTTTCCACATGGCAGACACCTGCCCACGCTCCTTGAGCTTCAGGACGTCTCTGGCCTGACCGTTCTGTCAGAACAGGTGTGGCTGCTCTGAAGATGGGCATCTCGCCCACTGGCCAAAGCGTGAGCTTTGCCTGCTGGCTAAAACGTGTGTTTTTGTGTATGTGTGTGTGTGAGAAATATTTACTTCTAACCCATCATTTGAAGTTTAGTGCAGCATATTAATTTATGCCATCCCTGATTGTTTAATTTTTCTTCAAATACAAATGTTCAGTGTCCCAGGTTTCAAACTCTTCTTCTCTCCTGAATCTTTTCCTAAGAAAATACCGATATTTAGGTGGCCAGAGAACTTCTCCATATTTATGGCAATATGGAGAAGGGTAGGGGGAATCCTTCATCTCCCTCTGAGATTTGGCTGACGTCTGCTGGTGTCTAGGTGAGCAGCCTTGTCTTGCCACGCTCATTATGCCCTGATAGAGTCTGATAATGCCAGCTATTGCCGGGTGGACTTGTGGATCATTTTCTGCCAAGACAGTGCTCTTGCAGTTCTGCCCAGGTGATCTGTTCCCATCTTGTACTTCATTATCTGTAGACCCATCTCTCACCAGCCCTTCCATCCAGCTTGCTGGTCCAGTGGGCCACCATCTAATGTCACTTCCCCACCCTTGGTGAGTCTCATGACAGGCCGTAGACTGCATCTCAATGGCAGGGCTACCTCATGTCCCAAGATGAGGTGGAGAGATCATGGTGTACTCCCTTTGTCTGACTGTACCCCAGTGTTTCAGAGAATGGCTAAAAGGGAGCTTCTTCCAGGGTCTCAGAGGTGGAAGATGCAGCCAATAAACTCTCAGTCTCACTTTCACTTTTTAATCTACCTCATTCTCTCTGGGCACTAATTAGATTTGCAAGTATCAGTATCAGGAGAGGAGGTACACTGCTGAATGCTAGCAAAAGGCCCAGTTTCTAATTCTCATACATTTATATAAAATAGGCTGTGTACAGTCTTTGTAACTGCCTACAGCAGGGCCTGAAAGATCACACTGGCTTGGCTGGGAGCTTACTCTTCAGGCAGGACTCAACAGTGGCTCAAGATTGGATGGGGAGAAAGTCAGTATCTTTTGACTTGTGGTGCCTGTCCACCATATGAAATTTCATACTCACAGAGCAAAGTTTGGGTCAGAGCAGAGTTTCACGCAGCCCAGAGATTGGAGATGTGTTTGGGGCACACAGGAGGCACAGACAAGTCAGAGTAGCAGGACTAGTTCCGACACCCCTTCTTCCAGAGCACTGATATTTATATATTGGGATTCCATCTAAGCTTTTCTTTTATAAATGTTACTTCTGATCAAAGAGTTAGAAATCTAATGTGCTGGTGGCCATAATGTCTCCTATTTTTCACACCCTGCAATTCTGATAACCTATCCTCTCTGTCACCCTTTTTGCCACACTGCAGCTTTCCTGACCGGGAGGAAGGTATTGAGATAGATCCTTGGTGATCTCCCCATCACTGAGCAGGGCTGTGCTTGGATGCCCTGAGGGCACAGTGAGGCAGAGGGCTGGGAATGGTCCTTGCAGATCGGAGGGTAGGGGGACCAGGCCAAGGTAAAGCAAGTTCTGAATTCTCAGCTGAGCTCTGCCATCCCACCAAGATGCCATCCCAACACTGCCTGCCATGCTTTCTTTCTGCATTTCTTTGTTAACAGCTTCTCCAGTAACTAGGACATTTTTATATTATCATTCCCAGAATACTAATGTGCTTTCCATCAAAAGCTTTATGGTAATTAAATTGAAGAGAGGGGGAAATGAATATAGTTTGTCATATAAAATAATGATCCAGTTTGTCGATTGTATCATGTAGACCAATTACAGCATTGCCAAAGATCAAAGTCACCTGAAATTGCCATTTCTACTTATTAACAATGATTTTTGTTAAAGTAAATTTGGAGTTAGAAGACAGTATACTGGTATGATGATTCAGTGAGAAGGGATGAATGTGAAAAATAATCTAATGTAACAGTCATAGTAACAACACATAGAAATAAAATACTATTTTCTCTAATTTTGTGAGCTGGCATAGTCAGTGCTCAAAAACCAATGGCACAGAGGCAGAACTTCTGGAATGGTGGCAAGAACTCTGGCAAACCTCTTCCCCCGAGAGACACCCACAAAGCTGATACAAAGTAGCAAAGGCAACCACTCAAAGTCTGTGTAGAGTGATCAAACAGCTTACAGAAAATTGAGAAGTATGTACTCATTGAAGCCCTTGGTAACCTGTAAGAACCAGTGGGAGGCTGGGCGTGTACCTAGGGACTACAGTTATTACATAGGTTTGGCAGCCAAGTAGTAGTTCCCACCCCACTAACTTCTGGGAGCCAGTGAACAAATCACGTTTTGCACAGCTCCAGGCTGCACGAGGTCTGTCTGGAGTGCATGGCAGTGGTCAGTGGCAATGCCAGTTCCCTCTGTGTGAGGAGCATAAGGCAGGGTGACTGGTGAAGGGTCCAGACTCCTTTTCCTACATAGCTATGTATTATGGGGGAGCTTCTTCAGTGGGACTGGCAGAAAAATGTCAAATCTCTTCTCCCCCAGCTTCCTGAGATATAAAAGCTATTCCATTCTACAGGTTTGAAAGCCAGAAGACCACTAGATCTTTTTCCCTGATTCTGGAATACAGAGATCCATAATGGGCAGTGCCCAATGGCAGCACCAGCCTCCACCTGCCTTGCAGCACACTCTACAGCCCGACTCATAAGGAGAAGAGGAGGAGCAGTTAGTGGAGAGCACCCCCACCAGCTCCAGCTCCCTACAGTGGAGACTCCACCCACGGGATGGTCAGAACAAGCCTCAAAGTCTGTGAAGACCCTGACTTCAGCTGGATCAGACTGTGGAGTGTGTTGTATCCCAAGATGCTGCTAAAGTCAGCTAGCAAGGAGTTGGACCTAACAGATATGACACCCATAGAAGGAGACTATGAGCCAGAAGTTCATGAGGGATCAGGAAAAGACAGCCCCAAATCTCAGGCATCCCTGGTGGCCAGGGATGTACACACTCGAGGACCTTTCTTCTGAGGAATGACTGAAGAGAGAAGATGTGTGACAGAGGCCTGTGGCTGAATGTGGAGAAAATTCATAAACTCCTTCAACAATAAAAGATGTCTCCAAGCCACATATAGATCTAATGATGAAAAGAAAAACAAAAATCTTTCTAGTTCTGAGAGCTTCTGAACAACCTCAGACCAATTAGTGGCTAAACAGTACAGATCATGCGACAGACCCTATGAAGACAGGCTTAAGATAAAAAGTGTAAAAATTTGAATGGGACATCAGAAACAGCATGCTTGATGGGAAATAACCTTTTCTGAACTACTATAGCTAGATAATTAACAAATAAAGAAGCAAACAACATCAACAAGCTTGGAAGGAGGGAACGGTTTCTAGAGTTGCTATAATATATTTCCTAAAGGGCCCAATTTTCAACAAAAACATATAAGACTTACAGAGAAACAGGAAAGTATGCCCTATACACAGGAAGAAATAAAAGCTGCCAACATGCTCTACCTTTGAGGAGGCCCAGGTGTTGCACTTATCAGACAAAGACTTCAAAGTAGCTCGCACAAATATATTCAAATAATTAAAGAAAATTGTGTTTAATTAATCAAATGAGGTTAAGATAGCAATGCCTCTTTAGATAACAATATCAATAAAGAGATATAAATTATAACAGCCCAAAATGTAAATTCTGGAGTTAAAAATACAATAACCCAAATAAAATTTTTATTAGAGAAGCTCAACAGTAGATTTAAGCTGGCAGAAGAAAACAACAAGATGTTTAAATGTCAAACTATAAAGATTATGCAACATAGAGAAAAAAGAACGAAGGAAAATGGACAGATACTTAGCGAAATACTGGAAATTATTAAGCATATAAATAATAAAAATAATAGAATATCAGAAGATGAAATCAGGAAAAATTTTAAATGTTCAAAGAGATAATTGCTGTAAACATAACAAATTCAGTGAAAAACATTAACTAACACATCCAAGAAGTTCTTCACAAAGAGATCCACACCTAGATACATTAAGGTGAAAGAGAAATCTTGAAAGTAGCAAGAAAAAGTGATCCATCACTAACAAAAGAGCCCCACAGGACTAACAGCTGACTCCAAATCAGACACGGGGAGGCCACAGTCATGAAGATAACATATTCAAGGTGCTAAAAGAAAGAAAAAGAAAATGTGATCGATGCTCTTATATCCAGCAAAACTACATTTCAAAATGAATCCAAGAACAAAATCATAAGTCGCAGGCCCCACCCCCAGTGTGGCTGTGTTTGGAGACGAGGCCTTTATGGATATAATCAAGGACAAATAAGGGCCTTGACGGATAGAGTCAGTGTCTTTATAAGAAGAGGCCACAGCGTGCTCTCGCTCTGTCTCTGTGCCCATGTGTGCGTGTGCCTGTGTGTGTGTGCATGCGTGCCTTGTTAAGACACAGCAACAAGTTAGCCAAGGCGCCTTTGCCAGAAACTGACTCTGCCACGTTTTGATCTTGGACTTTCTGCTTCCAGATGTGTGAGAAAATAAATTTTTGTTGTTTATGCCACCTGGTCTACAGCATTTTGTCATGGAAGCCCAAGCTGACCAGATCATATCAGATAAACAAAATGTAAGAAAATTTGTTGCTAGCAGACTTTCTTTACAAGAAATACAGAGGAAGTTCTTCAGGCTGAAAGTAAGTGACACAAGAGAGTAATTTGAATCCACACAAAAAGCAAAGAGTATCATTAAAGGTAATTATGTAGAAAATTGTAAAAGATAATAAAATGTCATATTTCTTCTACTTTCTTTCTTAACTGATCAAACAAATTTTATAAAGCAATCTGTGTGTAATGGTACCATGTGTCTGTATGGTGCAGAATTGCAATTTATCAGACAATACAGCACAAAAGCAGATGGACAGAACCAAATCTGTACTGCAGTAAGAGCGACCCCAAATGCTGATTCAGAGCCATGTTAGAAAATAAAGAGAGTATTAAAAACCCTCTCCCCTTCTGTGTGTGTGTGCTATCTTGCTTTAGCGTCCTTTAAAAATACATGAATTTAAATACAATCATATTAGCTATAACTATATATTAAAGGATTTGTGCCATTGTAAATAAATAAAGTTAAGTAAGAATAGCACCAAAAGGGGAGGGCGAGAGCTGCAGAGGAAGGGTTCTTTTCTGTATCAATGGAATTAAATGTGTGCAAATTGGAGGTAGATTCTGATAAGTCAAGATGTACCTTGTAAGACTTAGTACAACCAATAAAAAATGTACTAAAAATTATAAAATAAAAGTTCATTAAAACTGAAATGTTATAGAAGATTCACTTTATGCAAAAGAAGGCAGCAAATAAGAAACAAATAAAAAAACAGACATGAGACATATAGAAAACAAAAAAAACCAATGGCAGATGTAAATGTAATCATATGGGTAACAACACTGAATATAAATGAATTAAACAATCCCATGAAAAAGCAGAATTTTAAGCTGAATTAAGAAACTAGATCCAACCACATGCTGTCTACAGGAGATACACTTTAGATAAAAAGACACAAACAGGATGAAAGTAAAAGGGTGGAAAAATGCATGCTGTGCAAACAGCAATCATAGGAGAGCCAGATTGGCTATAGAAATAACAGGGGAAAGAAGACTTTAAATCAAGAAACATTACCAGTTATAAGGAAGGATATTTATAGTGATAAATAAGGCAGGGAGACATAAAATTTATGAATATATATACATTTCCCAACAGAGGGACTGGAAACTGACAGAAGTAAAGGCAAGAATAGATAATTTCACACTAATGCTTGATGACTTCAACATGACATTTTTTAGTGACTAGAACTAGGCAGAAGATCATAAAGATATACAAGATGTGTACGATACTACAAACCAATAAGACATAATAGATATCTATAGAACACAACACCCAATACAGCAGAATAAACATCCTTCACAAGTACACAGAAAACAATGTCCAGGATAGACAATACAAGATATCATAAAACAATCCTTAATAAATACAAAGTATATTCTCTCATCCCAATGGATTAATTAAGAAATAACATGAAAATTATAAAAATACTTTGTGATTTTAAAAAATGAAAACACAAGTTACCAAAACTTAAGAGATACAGAAAACGCAGTGCTTTGAAGGAAAGTCATACCTACAAGTGGCTACATTAACAAGGAAGAAATATTTTAAATCATTTAGATACCATTTCACCTTAGAAAACTAGAAAAGCAAACTAAACCCAAATAAAATAGACAAAAGGAAATAATAAAGAATGAACCAGAAATAAATGAAATAGAAAATTGAAAAACAAGAGAGACAATCAATGAAATGAAAAATTACTTCATTAAAGATCAACAACATCGACAAACATTTAGCTAGATTGTCCAATAAAAAAGAGGACTCAAACTACTAAACTCAGGAGTAAAACAGAGGGTATTGCTACAAATCTTACAAAAATAAAAAGAATTTTAAGGTAATATCATGACCAACTATATGCCAACAATTCAGATAACTTAGATGAAATGGAAAAAAATCCTAGATATACATACACTATAAGAAATAAAAATGGATTCATTGGAAGTTAAACCATTGAATCCCACAAAGAAAAGCTCAGACCCAGATGTCTTCACATACAAAGTCTACTAAACATTCAAAGAATTAATACTAATCTTCACAAAATCTTCCAAAATTTAGTAATCAACTTATTTTCTGAGTCCAGTATTACCCTGACTCTAAAGCCAGACAAAGAAAATACAAGAAAAGAAACTATACATTTTTAATCTGGACAACACTCCACAGACCTGTGTTTCCGGTCTCTCCCCACTAAGCACAACTATAAGCCCATGAACTGGTGCAAGAGATAATGAAAAGAGAACTCTGAAGGTGTTAAGAAGCAGGAGCACTGGTTTAGGACTCCAGGGGAGAAGGAACTACATAGCTACAAGGTTTCTTGTGTCCTCCTAATCAATGTAGGCAGGCCACCTAGATCCAGTATTTTATGACCAGGTAGAGACCAGGTAGGCTAATTTCTACTTCAAATCCAACAGTATCACTCTCATACAATCAGGCATGTGTGACACCACAATAAAAGATTAGGGCTTTGATTCACAGGCTCTGGGAAGGAAGTTGGTATTTAATTGTTAGTGTGTATGAGAGTTTTTACTTGGGTTTTTGATAAGTCTATTTTGTGGTGTGATGGCACCGTGTAAATTGTTGATGTTTCATTTGAAATATGAGAAGCTTGAATTTCTTTCCATTTTCCTTTTGGCAATTGAAAAGGAAGCCACCTTTTTAAGATGATGAATGCTTAACATCTCTAATCATCAGGGAATTGCAAATCAAAACCACAATGAGATATCACTTAACTCCAGTGAGAATGGTCTTTATCAAAAAGTCCCCAAACAACAAATGCTGGTGTGGATGTGGAGAGAGAGGAACACTCCTACACTGCTGGTGGGACTGCAAACTAGTTCAACCTCTGTGAAAAGCAATATGGAGATACCTCAAAGTGATACAAGTAGATCTACCATTTGATCCAGCAGTTCCACTACTGGGCATCTACCCAAAAGATCAAAAGTCACTTTATGAAAAGACACCTACACTCGAATGTTTATAGCAGCACAATTCACAATTGCAAAGCTGTGGAAACAACCCAAGTTCCCATCAAGTCATGAGTGGATTAATAAAATGTGGTATATGTATACCATGAAATACTACTCTGCTTTAAGAAACAATGGTGATATAGCACCTCTTATATATTCCTGGATACAGCTGGAACCCATACTACTAAGTGAAGTATCTCAATAATGGAAAAACCAGCACCACACATACTCACCAGCAAATTGGTATTAACAGATCAACACCTAAGTGGACATAAAGGAGTAACATTTATTGGGTGTCGGGAGGCTGGGAGAGGGGAGGAGCGGTATATACAACCACAATGAGTAAGATGTGCAACGTTTGGGGATGGACACACTTGAAGATCCTACTAGAGGGGGGAGGGGGCATGGGCAATATATGTAACCTAAATACTTGTACCCCCATAATATGCTAAAATAAAAAAAATAAAAAAATAAAAAAAAAAGAATGATGAAATGAAAAAAAATTTAGGCTAGTTAAATTCATAGGACCTACAAAAAATAAGTGGTCAGGGGAAGTTGTCTACTATCCTGCTGGGCCCAAGTCAACCCACCCTGCCCAGAGCCACCAGGGCAGGCAACGGGATACACAGCACAGAAAGTGAAAACATACTATGTCCAAATTTGTAATCTGCCACTAAAGCATGCTGAGAGGGAAATTCATAGCCCCAAGTGATTTTATTAGGAAAGAAAAAAGGATCTAAATCAATAACACAAGTTTCAACTTCAGAAACTAGAAGAATGTGGGCAAACTAAATCCAAAGCATTGAGAAGGATGAAATAACAAAGATAATAGCAAAAATGAATATAATTAAAATAGAAAACACAACAGAAAAATCAATGAAACCAAAATCTGCTTCTTCAAAGAAAAAAAATCCATAAGTTGATAAACTGATAGCAAAAGTGGCAAAATAAAAAAAGAAAAGATAGAAATCATCAACATAAAAATTAGAACAAGGGATATTACTTCAGACATCACAGCTATTAAAAGTAACATAAAATAAAATATGAACAATTTTATTCTCATAAATTCAACAGTTTAGAATAAACCAACCCCTTAGAAATCACACACTACCAAAAAAGAGAGAGAAATCAATCAAGATAATATAGATAAACCTGCAAGTAAGCATCAAAGAAGTTGAATTTATAATTTAAAAACTCCTTAAAAAATAATTTCCAAACCTAGATGATTCCACAGAGAAGTCTACAAACATATTAAAAACATTTAACATAAATTTTACAGAATCTCATCCAAAAAAAAAAAAAAAAGAAAGAAAGAAAGAAAAGGAAGGATTATGTCCCAACTCATTTGTAAGCCCAGTATTACCCTGGTATCAAAACTGACAAAGACAGCACAAAAGAAAATAAAATGATTAATATCTGTAGTTTTCTGTTGTGACCTGACCTCATTCACACCTTATACAAAAATTAACTCAAAATCATAAACTTACAGGTAAGCTTTAATACTACAAAGCTCTTAAAAGAAAACATAGGAGTAAATCTTCCTGTCTTGAGTTACACGAGTTTCTTAGGTGTGGCAACAGGAACAAGTGACAAAAGAAAAAAATAGATAAATTTCCCTTAATCAAAATTACAACTTTGTGTTTCAAAGGACACCATCAAGAAATGAAACAGAAATCCAGAGAACAGGAGAATTATTTAAAATAACTCATACTCAATACTAAAAAGACAAATAACCCAATTAAAAATGAACAAAGGATTTCTCTAAAAATATATGCAAATGACCAATAAATACATAAAATGATGCTCAACACAAGCTTAAGGAAATTTGAATCCAAATCACAATAAAATAACAATGGAAACTCAATAACAATTGTTGTCAAGCATATGGACAAATTGAAACTCATATCTTACTGGTGGAGATATAAACAGTTTGGAAAAGAGTTTGGCAGTTTTTCAAAAGTTAAATGTAGATTAATCTTATCACCCAGCAATTCCTCTCCTAGGTATATAGCCCAGGAAGTGAAACATCTGATCACAAAAAAGTTTGTACACAAATGTTCACAGCAGCCTTGTTCAGAATATAATAGATAAAAATTGGAAGCAATGCAAATGCGCATCAAATGAAGAAGCAGTAAACAAATCGTAGTATATCCATGCCATTTAATATTATTAGTATTTGTCAATAAAAAGGAATGAAGTGCTGGCACATGATACAACATGGATGGACCTTGAAAACATACTAGATAAGACAAGATAAGACACAAGAGACAACATATAGTTTTCTACTTGTTTGAAATGCCCAGCGTAGGCAAATTTATAGAGATATAAAGCAGACTAGAGATTTCCCAGGCTGGGGTTGGAAGCAATGAAAAGTGATTGCTAACGGTACAAGTTTTCTTTTTGGGGAGATGAAAATGTTTTAAAATTTTATTTTGACGTATTAATGGGAAAGAAAAGCCAAACTCTATAAAATAATTTAAAGGGGTTTATTCTAAGCCAAATTTGAGGACCTTGACCTGCAGCCACAACCAAGAAGTCTTGAGCAAGTGGACTTGCTGTGGCTCGGTTGCAGTTTGGTTTGGTTTTATTCATTTCAGGGAGTCAGGGGTTACGGGTGAAGTCATAAATCAATACATGGAAGGCATAATTGATTTGGCCTGAAATGGTGGGCTGTCTCAAAGGGTGGGGGCTTACAGGATATATATTTATTGTGTAAACTGAGGACATGCAGGTTTGTCTTGCATACCCTTAGGCCTGCTAATGGGTTACAAAGGATGTCCCCAAGAAGGGGAGGAGCATGATGTGACATATCTGAGCTCCCTCCTCCTGACAGGCAATTTAGTTTTGAGATATCCCCTTGGCCAAGAGGGGATCCATTCAATCAGCCAATGGGGGTTAAGCCTTAAGATTTTATTTTAGTTCACAGATGATATTTGCACAATTCTGTGAATATAGTAGAAAAAACATTGAGTTGTACATTTTAATTGGGTAAATTTTATGCTACGTGAATTATATTTTAATAAAGCTGTCAAAAACAGTGAATAACATCATTAGGTTTCATGAAAGCAGCATACTATTCACTTCATACCTAATAAAATAAATTGTGATAATGTCCTAACATTTATATACAACTGTCCATTTTTTTCTTAACTTAGGAAATGTCCTTCAGGTGAAAGCATAAAACATAAAAGAGGCCCCCTTGGGCTGCTATTATTTCTGCAGGTAACAGATATCCTGGGGAGTTCTGTGCCTCCATGAAGTATGTTGCACCCCCACCTGTGTGGGCCTGGGACATGAGCTATGAAATACCCACCTACACCATTCTCCAGTCGGAGCTTCCTGGCTCCTCCTCCCCCTGCTGGTTTGGGTCACATGTAACCAAGGGTCTCATGCTAATGGCTCCTTGGAGCTACTGTCCTTCTTGGGTAGAGCCATCTGTGCAATCAATATTTCTCACCAAGGAATAAGTGGTAGACTCCTGCATTTCTGTTCATGTCCTATTTCTCCCTACTTTTCTTTCCCTGTATCTGCCTGCATTTCTTTTATTTGTCTATCAAATTTTCTTCTTATTTTTTGTTTTAAAATTTGCTGACATTGCAGTTCCATCATGAATCTTTCCTTTTTATTGCAGTTCATCATGATTTCTCACTTTTGTTATTTTTTATTACTTTTTTTTAGAGTTAAACACTCTTGTGATTTTTTTCTTTATTCTTTTTTTTAAATTTCAGAATACTCGGCTCTTTATTTTTATTGTATCCCTCGTGTGCTGCACTTGTCTAGCACAGACCACAGGCTGCCTGGCACCGCGGGCTTGGCTGGGCGTGCACACGTGGGAGCACTGTAGTAAGGGCTTTCTGTCTGGCAGGTGTTTAACCAAGTGAATGAGTCTGCTTTTCTCTATCAGCCGGCCAGCAGCCATTCCGAGAACTTCCACTCTTTGCTATGATTCCACATATATCAAAGTGCCCCTGAAATTTCATTACACCACAGTAGAGCTTAGTGAATTCTGGTGAGTTGCTTAAATCTCTGGCTTATTTTCTGTATTTCATTTATTTTTTTTGCCTTTCATTAAAGTATTAAGGAAAATGTTTATTTAATATAGTAAAAGTTTCTGTTTACTGACTGCCACACCTCAGTGAATTTCAATGTGTTTTGCTTTTTTTATTAATAGATTTTATTTTAGAGCAGTTTTAGGTTTACAGAAAAAATGAGTATGCAATATAGAGGGCTCCCATATGCACCCTAACCCCTCAACTCACACTGTGCCCTATTATTATCTTATATTATTGTGATAGACTTTACAACTGGTGAGTCATTATTGATACCTTATTGTTAACTGAAGTCTGTAGTGTACAGGAGGCCGCACTCTTTGTGTTGTACATTCTGTGGGTTTGGGCAGAGGTATATTGACATGTATCACCCATACAGCATCATCCAGACTAGTTTCACTGCACTAAAAATCCCCCAAGCTCCACCTGTTCATCTGCCGCCGCCCCCGCCCCCGAAATCCTTTGTTTTGCCTTCTCCAGGCTGTCACGCAGCTGGGATCACACAGTATGTAGCCTTTTCAGATTGCTTCCTTCACGCCATGCGTTATGTTTTCCCCATGTCTTTCTGTGGCTTGATAGCTCATTTCTTTTTATCACTGAATGATATTTCACTGTCTGGATGTGCCACAGTCTGTTTATCCACTCACCTATTGAAGGTCATCTTGGTTGCTTCTAAATTTGGGCTATTTTTAATAGAGCTTCCATAAACACATATGGAGGTTTCTCTGTAGATGTTGGTTTTTAACTTATTTGAGTAAATGTCAAGGATGAGTTTGCTGGATTATACAGTAAGGAGACATTTCATGTGTAGGAGGCTGACAAACTCTTTTCCAGAGGAGTGATACCATTCACGTTCCCACCAGCAAGTGGCGAGAGTTCCTGCCTCGAGCATCCTCTCCAGCATTTGGTGTGCTTGGAGCTCTGGATTTTGGCCATTCCTGTAGGCATGCAGTGGTATCCCATTGTTGTCTTAATTTGCATTTCCTTGTCGACACGTGATGCTGAGCACCTCTTCATATGTTTATTTGCATCTGCACTTCTTTGGTGAAGTATCTGTTCAGGTCTTTCCCTACTTTTTAAATTGAGTTGTTTTCTTGTTGAATTTTAAGAGCTCCTGCTATATCTGGGTTCTAGTCTTTTATCACATAAGTGTTTTGCAAACATTTCTCCCAGTCAGTGGTTTGTCTTTCTATTATCTTAACCATATCTTTCACAGACCAAAAGTTTTTAATTTTAGTGAAGCCTAATTTAACTTTTTCTTTCATGGAAAATGCTTTTGGTGCTATATCAAAAAAGCCATCCCCAAACCCAAGGTCACCTAGGTTTTCTCTAGTAATATCTTCTAGGAATGTAATGGCTGTGCATTTTACACTATGATCTATTTTGAGTTAAGTTTTGTAGAGGGTGAAAAATCTGCCTCATTGTTTTGTTCGTCTTTGCATGTTTTTGTCTAGTTTTTCCAGCACCATTTGTTGAAAAGCCTCTCTTTTCGTCACTGCATTATCTTTTTCCTTTGTCAAAAATCAGTTGACTGTATTTGTGGGGATCCATTTCTAGGCTTCCAATTTTTGTTCTGCTAATTTATTTGTCTTTCTTGCTCTCTCTTTCACTTTTTTTTTTTTGACAACACCACACTATTTTGATCATTATTGAGTAATGTCAGTCCTCTGACATCGTTCTTGTCCTTTAACATTGCATTGGCTATTCTAGGTGTTTATCTTGCATATGAACTTTAGAATCAGTTTATCAATATGCATAAAATAGTTTTTGGTATTTTGATCAGGACTGGATTAAATCTATAGATTAAGTTGGGAAGAACTGACATCTGGACAATGTTGAATCTTCCTATTTATATACATGGTCTCTCTCTCTCCATTTATGTAGATCTTATTTAATTTTTTATCAGTTTTATAGTTTTCCTAATATAGATCTTGTATATGCCTATTTTGTTAGATTTATACATAAGCATTTAATTTATTGATGCTAATATAAATGAAATTTTGTTTTTAATTTTAAGTTCCAATTGTTCATTACATATAATAACCTTGTATTCTACAACCTTGCTATAATCACTTACTAGTTCCAGGAGGTGTTGTTGTTGTTGTTGTTGTTAATTCTTTGGAATTTGCCACATAGACAATCATGTCACCTGGGAACAAAGTCAGTTTTATTTTTCTCTTCCCAATCTGCATATATTTTATTTCTTTTTTGTTTATTGCCTTAGCAAGGACTTCTGGGATAATATTGAATAGAAGTGGTGAGAAGGAACATCTTTGTTTTGTTCCTGATTTGGGGTGAGAAGTATCCAGTTTCTCATGGTTTCTCATGATTAAGTAGGATGTTAGCTATAGGAATTTGCAGATTTTTTTTTATATCAACTCAAGATGTTCTCCTCTAGTCCTAGTCTTCCATTATTAAACATAAATTCATCTTTTTTTCTTTGTCAACATGCAAAAACCTGCCACAGCTCTTCTCAGAGGGCCCGATTTTATGTGATCTTTCTAAAGGCTCCAAGAAACTCTGTAGCAAAGAATCCTGAGTAATTCTGCGAAAGATATCTGATTGTGAAGCTTATTTTTCACTTTCCAGCCACAGACGTTCCACAGATTTAGCGATCTACCAGATACGCCCTGAGTAACATTTCTCCTGGAGGTTCTGTCCAGACCAGGAAATAAATTGGGCACAGATATTGTTCTTTCTCTGCTAAATATATCTTCAGGAAAATATGGGAGATTGATACATTCTTCACAGCCAACTTTCTCTCTGAATTTATAGGCTGGTTTATTTCTGAGACAAGGTGAAGGGTATTCCAGCTGTTGAAGTAGATGAACAGTAAACATTAAATTTAATAAAATCATTCTATGGCCATCTTTGAAGGACACTAGATCCACTCCTTCCTCAGGAGAGGGGCAATGTAGAGACGGGACACAGAGCCACCAGATGTGTCCCTGGGACCCAGTCTCTGGTCATCTCTGGGCCTCAGTGTTTCCATCTGTGACAGGACCAGACAGCTCCCAGCATGTTCCCGGCTTTGGAGACTGGTGGCCCTGCCTGCACCTTCGTGTAGACTCGTGCGCAGTGGTGCCTCCCTGGGCTCGTGCGCTCCAGGCCGCACTCAGGGGGACTGGAGGGAACTCTCCCGAGGGAAGTGGAAGGCTCTGATTCGAGATGTTATGTCGGCTTTTTCAAAGAGGCTTAAAAAAACCCCTATGCTGTCAGGGTAACATCTAACATCGTTTTCTCCTTTTTACTCTATAAAAACACAAGGTTCCTTATAGCGCTGTGATTCCCAGTAGAATATGAATTTATATTTTAAAAAGTTTTAAGAGTTCTTTAATATACTTAGGTTACCACTGAAGTACTTACGGCAAATTATAAAGTACCAGCCTCCCTCTGTGGCTGGTTTGCTTGTTATAGGGTTATAAAACAATAAAATACAAAATGGGAGGGGAACCTGGAGGTCGTTGGCCTGACTTTCAAAGCAGAGCAGGCGTGCCTGGCCCAAGGTTCCTCAGGAGGGTCCCTGCCGACCACGGCGGTGCAGCCCTGTGAAGACAGCTGCACTCCGGGCCCCCCATTGTGTTGTGAAGCGCAACAGTGCCACTCTCCTCTGCTTCCCCCAAAGCCCTAACGCCAACCTGCAGTGACGTGCTCACTTTAACCTTGTCCTGAAAATGACCTTGTTGCTACCAAGGTTGGTTGGCCATGAAATACCCAAATACCAACAGATGATTCATCACAAATTCTGAACAGAGAGTCACCCACCAACCTCAGGCGCAGACTCACTCCTAACCTGAGGCTTGCGATTTCAGCAACATTCACCATTTCAACACTTGTTCATGTGTTCTACCTCCCTGGCACTCACAGGTGCTCCCAGATCAGGAGAAAGCAGGCTCAGTGTGGTTAGGTGACCAACCCACACCATATCCCCAGGAAGTACACACTGAGACTGAATCTTATGTCCATCGTCATCTCACTAAAGGGTCTTAGTGGTGTTGTACCAATGTTGCTCAACCACAGCATGCAGATTGGCTATCTGGTGTGCTGATTAAATTATTGCAGATTCAGATTCCCTAAGATGCTAACGTTAAAACTCTGGAACATGAGTTTTCTACAGCACCCCTACCCCCAGGGCGAGTCTGTGGCAGATGGCTCTCAAGCCGTACTATCCTGTGCTGAGTGGCCAGGTCAGGAGACTAGACCCTGATCGCAAAGACTCATACTCCTCATCAGCACAGCCGGCACCAGGAGTAGTGAGCACGGGCCTCTGTCCCTGCTGTGGAGAATAGGCCCCCTAGGACCCCAGCTAAAGGGTGTCAGCAGTGCGTCCTGCATCTGCCTATACAGGAGCTTCCCAAATACCCCGTGAGAGATCCACATATTCCTCCCTCTGACTCCAATGTTAACCTGCCCCATTTTCCTAGATTCATAGAAGAGCCAGTAAAGTCCCCATGATCCAACCAAGCTTGTACCTGTTTAGTTTTGCTTTATTGCTACAAAATGTGGAACTTGCTATCTCACATTTCAACTTATAGTACTCTTGGTCACTCCTTTGAATAAGCCATTGTTTGAACCATAATGCTATTTATTCAATAAATATTTATCAAGTACCTACTATATAGTCAACACTGTGCAGGTTCACAGCAAAGACTATAACAAAATAGATATGTGTCTGTACTCTTTCAGAAATTTAATTTTATGCCTCATTGTTTTAATTGAGATCTTAATTTTATGCAGAAAAAAACTGATCAAAAATATGTTAAAGTATTTATACTGATATAAAATGTCTGCTAATGATTGTTTGGAGTCACTTAGCATTTCAAAGCCAGGCCCTTTAATAAAGTAGCGGAAAACTTCCAGCTACTCAGAGACCTGGAGGACCTATGCGTCTTATTTCAGGAAATATCAGGTCAGAGAGAGCAAGATTAACCCTAGTAAAACAACTAAGACTCCTCAAAGAAGTTTTGTTAGTGTATGGTCATGATGCATTCATGCTTTTTCCATGAACATTTACTGAATACTTGTAAGGGTCAACAGCTGGGCCAGATACTACACATGCATGAACATTTCAGTTTTTAAAATTCCTTTGAGACATAGATGTCATTATCCCCATTTTAAAAATGAAGAAATTGAGGCTGAGAAAAACTGAATGGCTTGGGTTGCCCAAGCCCATGTTTGTGTAATCCCAAAGCTCATGCTCTGTCCACCAACACCATCTCAGAAACAGAGTCAAATTTTTAACCATTACAAAGACCAACACATTAACTATCTCCCTGCACCTAACTCTCCCCTCACCCCATTCCTTGTGCACCTCCAAGTCCTGCAAGACCCAAACCCAAGTCCACAGGGAACATACGTGCCCAAGATAGGCTAAGTTGCCCCAGCCCCTTCTCTGATCTGCCCGCCATGTTTCTAGAGCAGCCTCCCTGTGTCTCCGTCCTTCCTTCCTTCTCCAGCAAGCTCTGCAGTAGCTAAGAAAATAAATTTCTCTTGGTGCATCCATGTAGTCCTTTTAGGATCTAGCATGGAATCTTGCTACATAAATACCGTCTTAATACAGCTGAGGACCCCACCCAGAATCTGTACATATTACCAAGAATAGACAGAAACAAAAACTGCTCCCCCCACACCAGGAGGACAGTGAACGCCGTGAGCTGGCTGGGCTTTAGCTCCTGTGCTCTTCGCTCCCCTTCATGGGGAGGTTCACTGGGGCTGGAAAGCTCCAATCTCCAGAGCCCTGTCTGGAAGTGCGGCGGCAGCGACCTGCCCCTCACCAGACACTCACAGGCATGCCCGGGTGAGACCCCCGTCTCTGCCCGTGCTCTGATTCAGGAGGTACCTTGTGTGGTGGCCCCCTCCTGCTGTCAACGAGGGTCTGTATAGGATTCATGAGTGGCCTGTCACAGCCCTGTGCAGTGGGCTACCCATGTGCATTGCCGAGACACCCTTGGTGTCTGTGGCAGGTGGGCAGGGAGCCCCCAGCCCTTCTTCTGAAGCCCACTTGAAGGGCTGTGGCTGCTCTGCCAGCTGCCCACGGGGGAGTAGATGAGCTCTCCGTGGGCATCACTGAGGCAGAAGGGGGCCCAGGAGCCTCCGCACCTCCCCATCACTGGGTGTCCACAGGCAGGAGAGGAACCTTGCAGACGCAAGGCAAGAGGCCCTCTGTGGGCCAGGACCTGCAGCTGCTGAACTGAAGAAAGAGTGCCAAGAGAGGACAGCGTGGCCAGGCCTCAGGGAAGCCGTGCTGAGGCTGGGGACAATGGACATACACAGCCACCTTTCTGCTCCAGGTTTGGGCTGGTCCAGGTTGGCAAAGCTTTGTTCTCACCGGCCTGCACACTGCTGGGGGACAGGGGCCGCACATTCCATGTGCCTGATAAACTTGCTTCTGCCACTGAGAGCTCCTTGGCTTGCAGGTTGCTGCTGATGACAGCCAAGGACACAAACGTTTGCAAGACCCTGGGGCATCTGGAAACACACACGTGTGCACACAAATGCACACACATACACACACATGCAGGCACACTTCATTATTTCCAACAGTGAGGAATCCCTGAAATATATCATTTACATTCCGCAGCTTGATTTGGGTTGGAGAACTTTAATGATTCTACAGTAACCATCTAAGAAACCCATAAAGTGTCCCTGAAGCATTTATGCTGTTTATTTGAATATTTAATAGGAGCCGCTGAAAAACTTTATCATGCATTACTAGGACTGGTAGGTGGTTTGCTGCTTTACTCAGGGAACGATGTACTTGGTAATATTGCTTGCTCACGGATGGCAGCAGCCATGGTAGGCAGAAATGGAGGTCTGGGGCATTCTGGCCATTCTGCTCATAGGTTATATAATCAGAAAAGAAGCCAAACTTTGTAAAATTACTTAAAGAGATTTATTCTGAGCCAAATTTGAGGACCATGAAAGCCTTGGTCACACCCAAGAAGCCTTGAACAAGTGGACACGCTGTGGCTGGGTCACAGTTTGATTTTATACATTTCAGGGAGACAGGGGTTACAGGGAAGTCATAAATCAATACGTGGGAGGCATACTTTGGTTTGGCCACAAAAGGCAGGCCAGCTAGAACTGTGTTTGGGGATGAGTGTTATACGTTATAGGTGGATTTAAAGACTCTTTGATTTGTAATTGGTTAAAGAAATGACATTTTGTCTAAAGGTTTGGAATGTTTTAAGATAAGGAAGTCCATTAGTCAGGGACAAGCCACCAGCCATATATTTGTTGTGCAAATTGAGGACCTGCAGGTGTGTCTTGCACAGCCTTAGTCCTGTCATGAGTTACAAAGGATGTCTACAAGAAGGGTGGGGGCATGATGAGACCTCCCTCCTCTTGGTCAGCAACTCAGTTTTAGGGCATCCCCTTGGCCAAGAGAGGGTCCGTTCAGTCAGCCGGTGGTGGAGATAAGGGAAACCCCATCTATCACATGCCACATCGGGCACCAGAGACCCCCACTGCTCAAGGGAGACCCACAGCAGCGTAACACCAACCTGTTTCCTGGCCCATGACTAGTCTGGTGCCTGGCATCAGCATAGCACTGAACCTATCGCCTGGCGCATCAACATAATATTAACCTATTTCCCGACACATCAACTAACCTACACCTGGTACCCCACCCCTCGGACCACCCAACCTAATAAAAGTGGGAAAAACGGGTAGATTGTGCTCAGAATTTGGTGGCAAGGCCCTTCAAAGCCTGCTGGCGAAATAAACTTTGATTGTCCGACTCTCCGTGGGCAGCTTGGTTTGTCCTTGGGACCACCTGCTGTGACACTTGCTGTGACAGCAGGGAGCCTTAAGATTTTATTTTAGTTTACAGTTATGACTGATATTTTGTGTTCCTGGCAAGTACAACAGCTTTGTATTGAGGAAGAGACGCTGGGCCGTGGAGTGACACTGGCACTGTGGTCTCTGTGGGGCGGACGTGCTGACCCGTGAACACCCAAGGAGCATGGCTGGAGCGAGGCCCCGGGCTCGCAGGGGAGGCCATGAGGTCATGTGGACAGTCAGAGGCCAGGTGGGAATGCAGTGGCTGGGTCGGAAACAGCCCTGAAGGGGTGGGAAGTCCAGGCACGAGGAGAACTCAGAGGAGGCTCAGTGGGGAGGATGAGCAGGGACCTCCTCCCGATGAGAACCCGACTTTCAGTAGCAGCAGACGCCATTTAGAGAAATATTCACACCAACACCTGCTGGGGACGGTCGGGGCTGCAGCGGTGGCATCACAGAGATTCCTGAGGTCAAGGCTTCCCTCCCCAGGGCAGGGAAGATGCTCCTAGGTTTCTGCTGGGAGCCTGGCCGTCCAATACCCCTCTTCCTCCCCTGTGCTGCTGACCAGCACAGTGCCCCTTCCTGTGCCAGACCAGGGGCACAGCAGGGACCAGGTGAGACCTGGAGACGCGCAATGAATGCACCAACGTGCAGTTTTAGGTCAGAACGCTGCTTTGGAGCCATGAAATAGGTGTCGCGATAATACACATTTGTCCGAAGGCTCTGGTATCCTGGTGGACGTTTAAGCCTTGAGGATCGAATGTCTGCCAACTAGGTCAGCGCAAGGCTGCGGGCTGGGCGGCTGGAGCCGAGAGGGTCTGGCTGTGAGCAGGGGGGGCTCCGCACCGCAGGGACAGGAAAGGCGTCTTCCCGTCCCGAGTGCCCTGGCAATGCTGGCGAGGGACAAAGCTCTGTAACAAATAAATGGCAGAATTTTATGGCAAAACAAGTGTATTTGTGTACACCTGAACTCATTATGTATAGGTATTTTCAACCCTAATATACAGTACAACCCTTTAGAACCCAGCTTTATCTAGTTGACATTCGCTTCGTTTTATTCTACGTATCTTTAGGCTATTTATTTCCTCAACAATCTTCATCACGTTCTTTTAAAAACCGATGGGAATGAACACAGCTATGTTCTTTAACTCCACGCGCGGGGAGCGCGGGCGCCGAGCGAGCGCAGCGCTGAGAGCCCGCCCGAGGCCGCCGGCGCCCACGCGGACGCGCCGACTGGGGCCGGCCGGCGTGAACGCGGACGCGCCGACTGGGGCCGGCCGGCGTGAACGCGCCGTGCGCGTGCGCGCCTTCTGCACTCCGCGGGGCGGGTGCACGGGATCCCGCGGGAGCGAGCCGGCGCGGGCGGGGGCAGAGCCTGGCCCAGGAAGAGCCCAAGCCCGTTTGTGGTCCCCACTGCCACCAGAGCTGCTCGGTGCCCTGACAGTCAGCTTTGGAGACTGTGAGCAGAGCGCAGTGTCCTGGGCCCAGGCTGGGCTTCTCCGGCCCAGGAGAGACGCCCGGCCCAGCTCCGAGTAGCTCCGAGTCACCGCCGCGCTCACCTGCGCACGCGCACTCCCGCCCCGCGGTGCGGCGACCCTCGGCGCGGCCCCAGGCCCGCCTCCGTCCTCCGTCCTCCGCACACCTGCGGATAGGGCCAGCCCGAGGCTCTTCTCGGAGGGGTGCCTGTAAGGATGTTTGGCTTCAATTCACTGATGCTTGAGAGAAGAATAAAGGGGATACGGTTTGGATCCTGCGCTTTTACTCATTGGTCAACAAGACACACCGGAGCCACTGAGCTGTGTGTCCCATACTGGCTTTTATTTATATTTTTTTCAGAGTGGTAGTATTCTTTCTAGGAGACACAACCAGAGAAATAATAACAGGAAATATTTTCAAATTACTGGGCAAATATAACTTTAGGAGAATTGCTACTGGCAATATGAGGGAAGATAGGAAACACATTGCCATGGAAACGAAAGAAAACACAAAATTAATTTAGGACAATCATACAAAGAATCCTCTGCTAAAAAGCTACAACTCATTCCAAGGAGTTTCTCACTCTAAAGAAAATATTTATCTTCCTTTCCTCGTTTTCCTCACTGTTTCCCGTCGTGGCAGCCAGGCATTTCCATCCGAGAGAGCGCGTCCGCCGACGGGCGCTGCCGCACGCCCCAGGCACCTGGGGCCCCAGGCTCTCCACGCACAGAGACGAATGCGGCAGGATGGCACGGCCCTAGTTGGCAGGCACTGTCGGTTCCATGCCAGTACCACTGCCCGCCTGCCTTCTCACCGCCAGAACTCCAGGGTGGCCCAGGCACAAGGAGCCAACAGGCTGGGGGGAAGCAGACGCCACCTCTAGCTCAGAGAGGGCGCCTGGGTCAGTCTAAGTCAGTGGCA
>VSMD01058611.1:0-12003 GCA_008750895.1 Mirza zaza | reverse complement strand
TGCTTATTTGTGGAGGTGGGAGTGGGTTTGGCTCAAGTTCAGTTACAGGGATTGGTTTTTGCCTTCCATCTGGTTTTTCTGTATATTTTAAAGTGAATTGGGCCAACTAAATCGTTAAAATTGTGAAGTGGTTCTTGAAAACCAAGTTTTATTTCTCCGTATTTGGTTGCAATTTTTGCGTGGCACCAGCTTTTTACCCGGTGGAAACTTAGTCTCTTTCATTTCTCCTGTTGCTTAACTAAGGTGCCGTGGTAGGGTATACAAGAAGAGTTATTAAGAATGGCCATTCAGTTTCACAGTCTGGTGGTAAGAGTTTGATGCTAACAGCTTTCCTTCATATTGGAAATATCATGTAGTATGATATGTTTTCTTTCTACTTAGTATATAATCCATTAGTATGTATATGGCTCATGACTTAAGATGCATCAAAATAACTGTCATTCTTAGTGAATAATAAGGCAAAATATTTTTCACAAAATGTCCATGAAAGTCAATATTGTTGCATTCCTTGTTTATTAATAAATAAAACAGCTTCTGTAATTTAACTTTTAACACTAGAATGCAGCCTTCTTTATGATATTGATATAACACTTTTTCAGTTAGTCCTGTGCATCACCTTGGGATATTAATATTCTTAATTTCAAGGGTCATCACCCATGTACACTGTGTTCCTCCCACACACACAAAATGTTTAAGTAGTTCATTTCTGGATAACAGCAATGTATATGACAAATATTTGTTCTTATATTTCACAAAGTTTATTTTTTTTTACATAGTGAGTGGTGAGTTATGAAATGTGTAATGGTAATCTGCTTTTTTATTTCAAGAAGTCATTACTAGTCTCTAAACTTTAAAGATAACTAGTTGTCTATAGATTTTGAATAGATTGGAATTTTGAGGAAAGATATTGACATAGTTTCATTTAGTTGTTGATTTCTATCATTGTTTCTAATACAAATTTATTTTGGTTGGAAGTATATTCTGGAAGTATATTCTGTTTTGCCATCCCAGTGAAAAAAGATGTGCACCTTGGATGTGAAACTTTTCTTTTTCCTATTTGTCTCACCTATTTCTTCAATCCTGATATAAAACAGGATTTTATTAATACTAATAGTTAATACATTATCATGTAAAATTTCAATTCCAATGTTAGTAAAATAAAAAAGTAAAAATATTTTTCCTTGAAATTGGCTAATTCAGTTAACAGTAACCAACTAAAGTATTTATGATATAGTTAACATAAAACTAATTAATATTATTAATGATATCTTTACAACTTTCACATTGGCTCTATTGATTTTGACCATTAATGAGAAAATTGTCCAACGGCATATAAAAATAAAATGTGCCAATTCAACTCTCTGACTTGTCATTATAATCTCCAAAACTGTTTTCTTGTTTCTGGTTTCTCTGTAGTGCATGTGATAATTTTGGATAATAAAGTAATGCTATTAAAGGCATGGATTGGCAAAAGAAGCAGGTGTTTCCCAAAGTTTCATACGCTGCGGAGTAAATGACTCAGACTGATGGCTATCCTGTGACATTCCAGTTTAATTATCCTGTGTAAAAATTTTGAACTAAATAAGTGAAAAAAAGATAGTGATAAGCCCTAAAATGAATGTCAATCTTCTACTTCAGCATTTTTAGCCTAAATAATGATTTTAAGACTAATACTTTCTTAACAAATAAAAAATAAAGTTAAAAAGGTAGAAATTAATTGATCACTTACTTAAAGATAGAATTCATTGTAAAGTAGGAAAAGTTAAGCTTTCATTGGTTTTATTATTAATTATCATTAGAAGGAAAATTAAGATATGTTGTGATGATTATGTAAGTTTTGGATAAGAGTTAAGTTGTTAATATTGATATTTGACCAAACAAAAAGTGACCTGAATTAACCATGGTTAATAGAAGTGAAGAAATATTTTGATGTATCTATATTTCAATGTTAGGAAGTTAGCTAAATACATAGGTTTTCAACTGAAACATACAATTTGATTTTTGGGTAATGTGTTATTTAAATTTAGCAATTTATTTTACAAGGACATTTTCATGATTAATTGCTAAATGTTCTCCAGAAATCATTTATTACTATATTTCTCTCTAAGTCGTAAAATGTGGAGGGTAAGGACAATGTGCTGATTGAGGCATTGACAGCAGTAAGTACTGAAGCTGTTCAAAACCAGTCACGTGCCCAAATGAGCAAACTATTTTCATAGCAGTTATGTGCATAACAGCCAGCAATTCTAGTTTTAAGTGTGACATGGAAGTGGTCCCAGGAGTTGAAAGGCCTGCACTATTTTAAATAATTTCAGTATAACAGCAGGTGACAGGGAAATAGTTTAATTTATGGAAATTTAAAATTATGGAATGGCTAGTATTTTTTAATTTGTATTTTACCAGATCACATGACTAATAGCTTTCCCACTTACTATTCATAATAAATTGTATTTATTATGCAACCTGAGATTAAGGGAGGTGAAACAGAAAATACTGACAAAAGCTGTGTGTATTAATTTTCATAGTTTAGTATTTAAAATATATTGATCTCAATTCTATACTATTCCAGATTAATCGTATTTTTGTAGTTTAAATTTAAAAGTAATATTTATAATTCTGCATAATATTTAAACATTTTCCCATCTATGATGCAGAAATTGAAATAAATGAAGTAAAATATCCCAAATTATTCATCTAAAAGTTTTTCTTTTTCCTTTTCCTGCATAAAACCAAAGAGGATTGATAAAATAGTTTTAAAAACACAATACAATTGGAAAAGATTTTTTATTGTTTGGGTTCTCAAAAATTGAAATCAAATTATTGGAATACATATTGAATTTTAAGATTTTTGAGGTTTTATAAAAATTTTTAAAAATTTTATATTTTTTATTTAGATGTTATTAAATTATCATAATTGTGATGTGTTATTTTCAATTGACTTAATTTTGTCTCTTTTTTGTTATTGGTATGATATAAGCATCTCCTTTATGTTATTAGAAATATATGCATATATTAAAAAATCTATTCATAGTGAATATGGTATTTAGCTTAGAATGATTGCTATATGATTATTGTAAAATAATCCTTAATTTCATTTTTCTTTTTAAAGATTTGAAATGTCACTCTTCTCTGGTGTCAGCTATATTTGAATTAAAGCCCAGTTACATATTTAGGTCTTAATTAAGCTGTGCATTAGGAGGATATATAGAAAAACACAGTATGTTAGAACAAAACTACTACATCCCGTATATCTCTCTTCTTAATTATTTATTCAAGTGCACATAAAAAATGCTACCTCAAAACACTTTCTTTTCTTAAATATATTAAAGAGATTAACCAAAATATTTTTAAAAAGGAACTGTAATAGTAGTTTAGCAGTTTACTTGAAAATAATATGAGTTATGGAAATAATTTAAGAATATTCAGAGTATGAAGAGGACTTTGCAATTTTTGAAATAAAATTGAGGGTTGAAATTCTAGAATTTTAAGTCAGAGAATCAGAATTGTTCAGAATGATTTTAGAAGCTTATATTTGGCCTGGATTTTCTATGACAGAAAAACTAGGCCTTCTATGTCACTTTGAAACTGTGGAACCTTCTTGTTTCTTTGAATTTCCGGATTTCTATTTATAAAATAGGGCTATTCGTGCTTGTCACACAACAAGATGCATAAAGTCCTAAGAGATCACACCTTAGATATGGAAAATATCGTGAGGTACTGCTTTGTTTTCATCAGGTTTACGTGCGAACTGTGTTTGACAAATGTGTGACTTCACCTCCATTAAAAAAAATATCTCTCCTGAAAGAGATTCCTTGGAATCTTTGTCTAATTCTTCTAATATTAATTAGCTCCACACTTCAGAGGGAGTCTTCTTTTTGGCCAAGAACATTTTTTTTCTGTGGCATTTTAAACCTGTTTTATAACATGAAAATACCAGATAATTGGTACCCAGTGTATGCAACCAGTGTATGCAACCTGTCTTATGCTTTTTTTTTTTTTTTTTTACTTTTTTGGGTCATGCTGATCACTAAAGCTGTGAAGTATGTCTGTGATCCTTTTTCAGCAAACACCTCAGATATTGGAAGAGCTAAGGACAGGAGGAAAAAAAAAACAACAAGATTTTTCTCTTCTTGCACTCAGGATGATACATTATCAACAAATTGGATGTGAAATGACGCATTAGTTTGAGCCACGGTGTTCTTAATTAGCTAAGATGTAAGGTTTACATTAGGGTTTTAAAAGACCTTTTCTTGAATTTATGGAAAATCCATTCAGAATCACTACAGGACGGCACCACACAGACCACTGTAACAAGTGTCTTAATTATTTGATGTGACCTAGTGGATTGCTACATGATTAGTTCATCACATTACCCCATGGGAGGGACGGAGTGTGAAACACAGTCTCCTATTCACAAACTGGTAAAAAATGAGATAGATTTTTTTTCCTCCCCCTCCCTTCATTTCTGATTTGGACAAATTGTGCTGACTCAACTAACCTTCTATAAGTTTCTCCTATAAAAGAAACCAAATCAAGTTGGAATATATAGGGAAAGGGTTAGAAAGATTGAATAATTTAAGTAGTATAGAGAAGAGGAACAAGTAATTGTTGTTTGTTTTTTATTAAGTTTGTCAGAAGAAGCCATGTCTTCCTAAAGGAGACAACTTATAGGCAGTTTGCAACCATGTCTCTCCCTGTAAAATTTTTATACAGATGAACGGCAGCTAGGGACATCAAAAATAACCTTACTGGAGGGAATAAAAATTAAAATTAGGAAAAGACACTATGTGATTTAAGTGACATATAGAATCAGATTTGGATATGTTTTGTGCATGATACATTCCCATTTCTCCCTTGCTTGGCTTGCGTATCCTTTAGATACTTAAAACCATTTGAGAAGGGTATATGCTTCCCTTTCATATTTTTATTCTTTGCTAAACATGTTTGTGTAGTGTTTACAAAATTACTGTTGTGGAACCAAAGGTCCAAATGTGCAATTAGGAGGTTCTGAATGTGACAGTAAAGGTAAAGACAGACCATCCTAAATATTACTCTCTTTATAACCTCAACCTGCTTCACCATATAGCTAAAAATTCCTAAATTATCTCAATTATTGTAATTCATGAATGGACAAGAAAAACAACATAGTAAAAACTGTGTGTGCTATGGGAATATGTATTTAGATAGGCATCTATAAAATTATTTCTGTACAGGTTGAAAAGAAGGACAAAGCATCCATGAAAGTTCAACCCATCATGACCACCAGCATTCTTCACTAATATGCTAATTTCTATTACTACTGAATCAACAAATTGCCATCAGAAAGAGGGTGAAAAACTAAAAGTACATTTAGGATTCATGATGAATTCAAGATAAAACACATTAACCTTTTTTCCAACTTTTCTACTTCCAGTGTGGTAGAAGAAAAAATGTGAGCTGGATTTGCAGTACTCTCAAATTCCATGTATTTATTTCACATATTCATTTAACAACACATATCCATATGCAGGTACACTCACACACTAGGTCTCTTAACGAAAAATTAGATCTACCCAACTGTTTAATTTTCCACATTATTTATAATTTCTGGGACTTCTTGCCTTTTCCATTGCTTTGAATCTACAATAGGCTATTAGTCAAATTTGAAGCACCATTTCAATATTATTACTTCAATTCTAAGAAAGTATGGAAAAGGATAAAAGAAAATGCATCTGTCTCCAAAAGTGATTACATCTGTTGAGTAAGTTTGAGAATCACAATAAAGATTTAGCTTGTTAGAGTTGCAGATTATAGAGTAACTCAGTGTTATAGTGTAATGTAACAAACACTATCATGGTTGCCGTAGAATACGGTAGCAGCTACCAACCCTCTGTTGTAAGGAGTGGTGATGTCTCAATGAGGGCTGAGAAGGCTAATTTTGAATTATTTTAACTCAAATACTCACGGGCTATTATTTCAGTAACTGAAATCTAGAAAGCCAGAGACAATATAATTTTGAACATTTTATTATATGAAAAAGACCAAATTGTCAGGGTCGGCTTAGGAATCAGATAATCTGCCTTCAAATTCTGGCTTTAGTACTTGTCACATTGTGACATTTAACAATTCATGGATCTTCCCCAGATGAGTTTTCTTACAAGTAAAATGGGGATGACAATACCTCTCTTGTGGTGTTACAGTGAGGATTAAATGCTTAGCATCTTAAACAGCACATAACCAGGCTTAGCAGGTATAAATTATTGTTACACCTAAGTATTTATAAGCAATCATTGCCTTTAACAAGGTAATTAATGTTTGTTTAATAAATATTTACAGATGGTTTCTTTTTTATAGGCATTGTCAAGACAGCACTAGAGAGCAATGTCATTGACATGTTGAATGTAGAAGGTAGGACTGTTCAATAAACAAATAGGATCTATAAAAGGACTTTTTTCATGATATTTTTGGTCTAATTCTTAAGGACAGGTTGTTAATTTCATTTATTTTTATATTGTTATTTATTGCAAAAAATGAAATTGTTTTAGATATCATATTGAAAATTCTTCAAAACTGAAGCTTTTAATAGAAGAGAGAAAAAAGAAGCAACAATTCTTTGTAATGCCTACCCTCATTTCCTATGAAAATAAAGCCCATGCCTCACATATCAGCATTTCTTCTTTATGCTAATTAAAAACAAGAATCTGAAATTTACTTTTGTTGTTGTTGTTTAGATTTTGGTCATAAAATGGATTGGATTATTTTGGAGAAAGACAGGTAAAAAGTGGAATAGAAGCTATCAAAATTTGGCTACTTTATCGAATTACTATTCTTTTCAGTAGACTTAGGGGGCAGATAAAGCATATTGCATGTGGCCATTCTTAATTTTCTAAATAATGAATTGGAAAGATAACACTGATATTCATGAAACAAAGAAATAAAGCACTGCACAATAGAATATCCTATTTGTATGAAGGATATTTAAAAATGAGAGGAAGATACAGTCCCTGTAACCCATTACATAGGCTTCATTGTTATGGGGGAGATGGTGACCTGCATCTTGTTCTAAAAAGTAGACAGAGTTAGGAGAGTAGGGTAAGGGAAGTTCAGATACTTCAAGTTCATATGCTACCCTCACCTCTTACAGAAACATATGATCTTGGACATGGCACTTACCATCTTTGAATCTCAGTGCCTCATATGGAAACAGAGAGATTACCTCCTAAAAGGATAGCTCAAAGAACAAATTGTATTTATATATGTACATTGCTTAGCATAGAGTAAATAATAAGGAAAGCTTAACAAGTAGCAGTCTATACCTTTTTCTGAGTTTTTGGAACATCCTCTGAAGGTAATAAATAAGTTTAAATATTGTGTAAACCTAAAAAAGTACAATAAAACATTTAAATTATACCACTATCAATTTGTTTGTTTATTGTTGATAAAATATGTATCAGTTATACAATATATGTATGATACTGTGCTGGACCCTGGGGGAAATTAAGTAATGAAGCCATAAATTTGTCTTCATTAGCTCACAATCTACTAGTTAAGAAGGACACATACAAGCCTATAATATGTGCATGAAATTGTTTTGTAAGAAATACATGCTCAAATTATTTAAAGTTTAAAAGAGGAAGAAAAAAATGTTAGTTATTGTGTGATATTTTTATGTGATCCCATTCAAACTGCTTTTTGTGTATTTACTATTTAACCTTCCCAACAATTCATTGAGATAGACTCTTCTATATAACTGTATACAACTAAGGAAGGCAAGAAGTCAAAACCTGGGTTCATGCACTCTGGATTTGTGGAAAGAGATACTGATTAGCAGTAGTCACAGCAGTGTAGTTTAAGGCAAGTAAAAGCTTTGAAAATGTCATTAGGGTTGGCAATTTCTTCCTGGTACCCTCTTGATTTTAGTTACACACAGTTGTAGAGATTTCAACAAAATGGTAAAAGATTAAATAATAAGATGAAACTACAACTAAGAAACCTTATATTTTTAAAACAGTTAAGAGATACTGGTACAATCAGCTTTGACATCAATGGCTGAATGTGGGGTCCTATTGGTAGGAGGCAAAAAGGAAGCCAGAAGAAGGTTGGTACACTGAGAGATGGAGAAGGAGGTCCCTAAGGAGGATGGAGATAGTCTAGAAAAATAAGGCACAGGGGGAAAAGCCACAAAGTTTGTTATGTTCTAAAAGGTAAATTTAGAGCCTGTGCTTTTAATGGTTTGAGTGTTCTTCCTGCCAGGGAAGTCTGGAATTGTTCCCTTGCAATTAATTATCTTACTAATTTACAGAGGTAATTAAACATTTGTGAAATATTCTGTAAAGTATGCACCATTATAAATATATCGTAAATGTGTTAGCTCTATAGGTGATAGACACATAATTAGATGTTTATTATATCATATATAATCCTGTAATAAAGATTGAAGATTATATTTAATAATACTGAATGGAGATGTCATGAAGTCATGCAACTACCTTGTCAATAAGTCATCAATGTACCTGTCAAAATAAATGCAATGACCAGACATGCAGAGTGAAGGAAAAAATAAGAGTGTACTTAAGAACAGTATAGTAAGTGGGGTTAGATGGAGGTTGTTATTTATTATAAGAATGATAATATTTGGTTGCCCCAAATTCAAGATAATATATGAATAATAAAAGTAATAAAATGATTATAATAAAAGTAAAAGTAAAAGTCAAGGTATTAATAATAAAGTTTAAGGTAACATTTATTGAGCTCCTAACATGTGCCATGCAACATATGAAGCTACTTTTAAGTCCTCACAACTAATCCATGGTATATGTAATATCACTATCCTGCATTATAAATGCAAAGAGACTTTTTAAAAAAGAACACTTTTTTAAAAAGTAAAATAAATCTTTAAAAAAGATTTATTTTACTAATATCAAGTGTTGATATTATATCAAGTTCACCATATAACTACCTTGGAAATATCTTAGATCATTGCAACAAAAGAAATTATATAACAACTCAACCATGAAAGGCAATATGCATGATGGTTAAAGGTATGGACACTATAGACAGACTGCCCAGTTTTATTAATAGTTCCAGTTCTATTACTTAACTAGCTTTCTGATCTTGGGCAAGTTACTTATCTTCTCCGTGCCTTAGATTTTCTGTTTCTAAAATGGGTATAAAAATAGTGTCTCTTTGATTGAGTTGTTATAAAGGTTACATGAGTTAATATGCATAAAATGCTTAAAAAATTGGATTGAACATAGTAAGCAATTTAAAATGTTAGCTACTATTACCTGTTAGAATTCCAGAAAATTGAGATTGGAAAAACAGGAAAAGCATGTTCCTACAATCTTTCTCTCATGGCCCTTCATGAATATGATTCCCTTTTTAAAAAAATTTTTTGCATTTTTCAAAGGATTTATAAAAAGTGTTTCAAGCACCTTTAACTTCTTTTTCCTTTCACTTTTTTATTCTTCAGTAGCCTACACAGACTGTCATATGGTAGTTAGTTTAAAAGTCTTTATAACTTGAACTGAGGGCTGTTATGGCCCTACATGTCAGAAGCAAATAAGATTTCAACAGAAAATTTAGCTCTTCCCAGAACATGCAATCAGCAACCAATGCTATTTTGATGACGTTTCCCCTCATATTTTTAGTTTTGTTCTCTCAACATGGTGTTAATTTCTGAAAGTGTATTCTGCCCTCAGGGGAAAAAACCAATCTTTTCTAAATTGTGTCATTAAATCTGTCTAAACTTCCAAAGAGGATTATCTAAAATGTCTTTAGGGTTGCATATTTTATTATTTTATATAACTTGAGTTTTAACATTATTATTCTCATTGTTTCCAACACTAGAGTAGAATTGGAAAAGTCCAGAATGGTGCTGCCAAGGACCATAGTTGAGTAACTTGACAAAGGAAGTGCTATCTCACTCCCTCTTCTGGTGCTTCCAAGACAGGAGCTGGCTGGAAAGACAGAGGAATGGAAGGCTGTGTAAAACTAGGTGGTGAGGGGAGACAAAAATGCTTCTATTCCCTAGCTGAGTGAATTTTATTATTTTTTAGATTGCTAACAGAACAGTGTTAGATTAACAACTATGTAATGGGACTGTCCTCCTCTAACTTCTGTGCAAACTATTAACCTTTCTTTCATAAGCTGAAGAAAATTACATTTTTTTGGAAGATTCTCAGCATTCTAAGACAAAGAACTTCAGTTCTAATATCTGAAATACAGAGAGAAAAATAAGCATCAGGGAGATAATTTTCAAGAAAGTGTAGAAATACAAGCAACTCTGTCACTTTGTACCTCCTTCCCTCTTCTTCCCTGCTCAGACTTCTTTTCTCCTTTTCCCTTTGAAAATTTCCTAAAACACAAATTTCACACGAGGATTGATTTGGTCAATTATTAGTCCAATGAATGGATGAAAGACTGGAGACACTTTAAAAATTTGAGTCTTTTACATCATAAAATAGGTTCTGTTGAACCTAATTGCATTTCCAGCTATTGAAATGTTTGAAGCGAGAAATATTTCTTAACTCACACAGCTGCTGTTGCTCTTTGTTGTTGTTTTGTTTGCAATGCTAGGAGCTGTCACTTTATTGCAAACTATGTAGTCGGAAAATAAATATTGCTTAATTGTGTCACCTCCACAGAAACAATCTTTTGTAAGTTAAAACTACAACCTGGCACCGTAAAACCTGAACTACCAAAAAAGAGTAGTACATTTTTCTACTTAGCTCTCTTTCTTGTTTTCCAAAGCTGCTTTTTTGCAACCTTCTTTCTCCTTTCAAATTTCCCATTCCACCACTTCTTTCATCATGCTCAGCAGATAGACTTTCCTTATTCTTCACTGTAAGTATAGAATTTTCTTGTTGGGAGAGCCAAGACTTCATGTCATAAAATCAGAAAAAGCACCCGCATTTGCATGGGTATTTTCCCAGTTCTCACTTGCCTCCTGTTACTATGGAAAAATGTCCCTTGCTTTAGGATAAATATGGAACCTCTCTTTAGACTATGAATCACAACTTTCTTTAGTAACTTTCATATATTTTTTTTCTTCTCATTCATTTATTTTCAGCCTTTTTCTCTTGAATCATCCTGCACATTCACATTTAAACTTGTTCAGGTTTCTCCACTATTGGAAGGGTGAGGAGATCAAAAGCAAAACAAAGGAAATGTCTCTTGGTGCTGTATAACATTGGAGCTGCTGTCCTCTCTCCTCTTAATAACCAAAAGATGTGTCTTTTTCCTGACTTTTCACTTCTTCCCACCTCAGCCTGAATCCAACTCCTGTTAATCTACATTAACCTTTTTCACCAATATCTTCAGCAATCTCTTGGTAGTTATTTCAGAAGCACTCCCCATTAGGCACATTACTTGACAGAAATTATCTAAACACTCTTTCCTACTTACAACAATCTTCATCATTTGAGAAGAAAATGTGGTGGGGTAGAAGACTTGAGGAGAAAAGATATTGGAAAAAGCAGCTTTGGAAAACAGAAAAGAGAGCAGGATAGGAAAACGTAGTGTGATTCTTTGCTGTTAATTTAGGCTACACTGTGCACACTCCTGTTTTAATCTTCCTGTCCCCACCACCCTTCCCAATCACCACCCATTCACAAACGCATTTACCAATGTCCTATACAGACTCCTACTTCGGTACTTTCCCTAAAAGTATTATATTCCTTTGGGGTCTGTACGATGACTACTTTTCATCCTGCACTCTCACAGTTGGGGCACTGTGCACAGCTTCCCAGGATTTGAGTTATCAAATTTAAGTTGACAGCTCCCAAGTTGTTATCTCTAATCCAGATGTCTCTCCTAACAATATGAACCACATACGAACCTGATATCTAGAGACAGATACTTTTAAATTTTAGATGTCTTAAATTAATACATCTTTCCCATTCTCTCCCTACACCTGTTCTCCTTCCATGTCTCTCATCTAAATGAAGTACACTGGCATCTATCCCAGCATGCAAGGCTGGCAGTTGATCATTGTTGGCGCCTTCATTATCTTTACTCTCAGGT
>VSMD01058604.1:0-17605 GCA_008750895.1 Mirza zaza | reverse complement strand
GGGGGGGGGGGGGGGAGGAGGGTTAGAGACCTGGGGCCCGAGGGGAAGGAGGGTTAGAGACCTCGGGCCCGAGGGGAAGGAGGGTGGAGTCCTCGGGCCCTAGGGGAAGGAAGGTGGAGACCTCGGGTTAGGGTTAGGAAGGAGGGTGGAGACCTCGGGCCCTGGGGGAAAGAGGGTTAGTGACCTTGGGCTCTAGGCGAAGGAGGGTTTAGACTCAGAGACTGACAATCCTAGGGTAAGTGTAATTTAAGTCCCAGACAAAAGCTTTTAAAAATCTTGGGGTCTGCCACCCTTTCGTGCTTGTTTGTGTTTTTGGAGCGTCACATCTCTGTTATAGGCCTCTATTTTCTCCTCGGAAGAATGAGGGTTCTGTTTGACCCACTCAAAAAAAAATATTTTGCATTAGTTATCAATGTTTTAGAATTTGGGGATATCCCATTAAAAATCCAGATTTCTTGTGCTCCCCTGAAAAACCAGGAAGACTTGGCAACCCTGGACCTTCATTCTGCCTAGCAGCAGTTGCCTTTAGCTGAACTGTTGCTCTAACCTTTGGCCAGCTTCACATCTACCAGGTGCCCATGGCAGATCCGTGGGGTGCACCCACCCACACCCACACACGAAGTATTACATGAGTTGTTGAGAAAGGGAGTGTATTGTACCTCTGAAAGATACTTAAGGATGCAGGACAAAGATGGGGCCACTGGTCCCTGCAATCTGCAACCTTCCACCCAAATGTAGACAAACCATTTGGACCATTTGGTATTCAAGACAATGTTGTAAGGCCCCGCACGGTGGCTCATGCCTATAATCCTAGCACTTTGGGAGGCTAAGGTGGGAGGATTGCTCGAGGTCAGGAGTTCGAAACCAGCCTGAGCAAGAGCGAGACCCTGTCTCTACTAAAAATAGAAATTAATTGGCCAACTAAAAATATATAGAAAATATTAGCCGGGCATGGTGGCGCATGCCTGTAGTCCCAGCTACTCGGGAAGCTGAGGCAGCAAGATTGCTTGAGCCCAGGAATTTGAGGTTGCTGTGAGCTAGGCTCATGCCACAGCACTCTAGGCAGGGCAACAGAGTGAGACTCTGTCTCAAAAAAAACAAAACAAAACAAAAGAACATTGTAAATTCTGCAGGATTGGGACCCTACCACCAGGAGAGAATGTGAGTGTCTTTCCTCAGCCTGGCTTGCTTTCAGGAATAGATTAGGGATTACTAAACCACCATTTCCTGTAAAAATGTGGTCTTATTTATTAAATCAGCAAAACACAAAACATGTCATTAGGCACTAAGCTTAAAAATGACTCAAGAGATATTCTTTTGTATTTTAATCCTGTATTTAATAGGGATTAAGTAAATAACCTAATTATAATGGTTGTGAAATAAGATTTCCTTAAAAAATAGGTAATAGCTGGGCATGGTGGCTCATGCCTGTAATCTTAGCACTTTGTGGTGGGGGGGATGGCTTGGGGCCATGAGACCAGCCTGAGCAAGAGTGACCCCATCTCTACTAAAAGTAGAAAAATTAGCCGGGCACGGTTGTGCATGTCTGTAGTCCCAGCTACATGGGAGGCTGAGACAGGAGGATCCCTTGAGCCCAGGACTTTGAGGTTGCAGTGAGCTATGATGATATGAAGTCTCCACAGCACTCTAGCCCAGGTGACAGAGTAAGACTTTGTCTCCCCTCCAAAAAAGCAACACACAAGAAAAAAAATCAAGCACAAAATGTGCCAATAATGGAGAAGCCAAACATAAAGGACCACATATTATATGATTCCATTTATAGAAGATATCCAGAATTCCCAGGGGCAGTGGCTCACACCTGTAGTCGGGAGGCTGAAGTGGGAGGATCCCTCGACTCCAGGAGTTCTAGGCCAGCCTGGGCAACATAGCAGGAAACTGACTCTTGAAAAGAAAAAGGGATATCCATAATAGAGCCAAAGGAACAGAAAGGTTAGGTTACCAGGAGATGGGAGGAAGGAGTTGCTTAATGGGGTTTCCTTTTGGGACGATGAAAAATGTTTCAGAGGCCAGGCTCAGTGGCTCACGCCTGTAATCCTAGCACTTTGGGAGGCTGAGGCAGGCGGATTGCTCAAGGTCAGGAGTTCGAAAACAGCCTGGGCAAGAGCGAGACCCCATCTCTACTATAAATAGAAAGAAATTAATTGGCCAACTAATATATATAGAAAATGTTTCAGAACTACAGTGGTAATTGATGCACAACATTGTAATGTACTAAAAGGCACTGAATTATACCCTTTAAAACAGTAAATTTTGTTATGTGAATTTTACCCTAATAATAGAAAAGTAAAGCAGGTGCTTACATCATCAAAACATAAAGTAAGGCACGCCTGTAATCCTAGCACTCTGGGAGGCCAAGGCAGGCAGATCAGTTGAGCTCAGGAGTTCAAGACCAGCCTGAGCAAGAGCGAGACCCCATCTCTACCAAAAATAGAAAAAATTAGCCAAGCATGGTGGTGCATGCCTGTAGTCCCAGCTACTTGGGAGGCTGAGGCAGAATGATTGCTTGAGCCCAGGAGTTTGAGGTTGCTGTGAGCTGACACCATAGCACTGTAGCTCGGCAACAGAGTGAGACTCTGTCTCAAAACAAGGCCAGGCGCGGTGGCTCACGCCTGTAATCCTAGCACTCTGGCAGGCTGAGGCGGGCGGATAGGTCAAGGTCAGGAGTTTGAAACCAGCCTGAGCAAGAGTAAGACCCCATCTCTACTATAAATAGAGAGAAATTAATTGGCCAACTAATATATATAGAAAAAATTAGCCGGGCATGGTGGTGCATGCCTGTAGTCCCAGCTACTTGGGAGGCTGAGGCAGCAGGATTGCTTGAGCCCAGGAGTTTGACGTTGCTGTGAGCGAGGCTGATGCCGCAGCACTCACTCTAGCCTGGGCAACAAAGTGAGACTCTGTCTCAAAAAAATAAAACAAAAAAAACAAAGTAAAAAGTCAATGTGGTATGCCCACATAGCAAAATCATAAAGGTTCCCAAGAATGCCTGAAGCTTAGGGAATATTGCTTTGGCCAGAATACCTGAAAACAAATAGTCTAGAGTAGAGAAAGGGATTTGCCCTGCCACGGTGGCATCAGCCAGGCAGGGAGCCCCACAGCATGTGGCCTGTTTGGAAAGGCGGATCTGTGGATAAAGGCCTGAATCAGATGGAGTAAGATGATATTTTGAGATATCTGACTTTGTTCTTTCTGCTCTGGAATTTCACTCCCTGCTTGAGACAGCCAAATCCATGCCCCAGGAGAAGGAAGTGACAGAGCTGAAAGCAGAACTGAAGACTGGTTTTCTCCTCCTGCAGCTCAGAACCTTCTGTACATCTGAGCTATGCAAAGATATTTTTGGGTTTGAGGAGGTAGTCAAAAGGCTGTAGGTTTGTCTATAGCAAGAGGGGAGCTCCATTAGCTCTCCGATCTTGGAAAAAAATCAATTCTTGATCCCACATGCTTCCAGCTCCTACCTCAGTTCTCTGCTCCCCTTCACAACTAAATTCCAAAAAGTTGTTTATATTCCAGTCTCCAAAGCCTCCCCTCCCTGTTTGCTCATGACCCCCTTCAGACTTCTCAGCTCCCACCCTCTCCGGCCTGCACTTGTCAGGGGCACCAGCGACCTCTCTGTGGTCAAGCCCTGTCGCCAGTTCTCTGCCATCTCGGCAGGTTGGCAGCGTTTCCTGCATCGACCCTTCTCCTTCCTGAAACCCGGGCTTCGCGTGGCTTCTAGGGCACCCTGCTCTCCGGCTTTCCCTCCCGCCCCACAGCTGCGCCTCCAGAGTCCTGCTGGTCTCGGGTTCGCACTCCTTTCAGGGATCCCTGTGAGTGTCACTTCTGTGAGGTGCTCCCCAGTGACTCTATTTCTAAGAGCACACCTTCTCCCAGCCCACAACCAAACCTTCTTCCTCTATGTTTTCTAGCATCTATTACTATTTAACATGCTACATATTCTATTTTTTATTTATATTTTTTGATTAAAATAATTTTTTTAAAGACAGGGTCTTGCTCTGTCAGCCAGGCTGCTATGCAGTGGTGCCGATAGCTCACCATAGCCTCGGACTCCTGGACTCAAGTGATCCTCCTGCCTCAGCCTCCGAAGTAGCTAGGACTGCAGACATACATCACCAGACCCAGCTAATTTTTATTTTTTTGTAGGGATAGAGTCTCACTATGTTGCTGGTTTCTAATTATGGGCTCAAGCGATCCTTCCACCTTGGCCTCCAAAAGTGCTGGGATTACACATGTAAGCCACCATGCCCAGCCTACATATCATTTCATTTTATTTTATTTTAAGACAGAATCTGGCTCTGTTGCCCAGGCTAGAGTGCTGTGGCATCAGCCTAGCTCACAGCAACCTCAAGCTCATTGCTTGCTCCTGGGCTCAAGCAATCCTCCTGCCTCAGCCTTCTGAGTAGCTGGGACTACAGGCTTGTGCCACCATGCCCGGCTAATTTTTTATATATATTTTTAGTTGTCCAGAGAATTTCTATTTTTAGTAGAGACGGGGTCTTGCTCTTGCTCAGGCTGGTCTCAAACTCTTGACCTTGAGCAAGCCTCCCACCTTGACCTCCCGCCTCGGCCTTCCAGAGTGCTAGGATTACAGGCGTGAGCCAACATGCCCCACTCAGCCCTCAACTCTTAAGATGAAAAACAGATGAGAATCTGTCTAGAAAACAGAACTTTCAAATACCAGGACATGAGCCACCATGCCCTGCCTACATATTTTATTAATTGTCATCCTCCCCCAACTTAAATGTAATCTCCACGGGGCTTTTTGTTCTGTTTTCTCCTATATTTCAGCATAGAGAAGTGCTTTACTCATTAGGTCCTCTACAAATATGTCTGGAATGAACAAAGGTCCACAAGAGATAGGCACTTAAATCTCAGGGAAATATTGTCACAGATTTCTGAACCCCTAGAAGGCAGGAAAAGTGTAGCAGATGCTCTTGGAATTTCTGTTCATGCCCAATCAGCCCTACTCTGACTTCGGCTGTAGCTGTGGTGGATGACTTTGTGTATACTGTCAGCACTTCACCTCCAGTGTCTACTGGGGCTTTCTCCTCAGCTTCAGGGGCTCTCTCAACCCACAGGCACAGCCTGGTAATGAGGACAATTAATGCCTCTGGGGCAACCTCCAACCAGTAGGGGACAGAAGCCAAAACACTTAATTAAATTTCCTTTCAACCCTGTGTCATTCTTCCTACTCTGTTACCTGTTTCCTGGAATCTACCAAATAAACTCCATCCATGTTCTAAACTCAAGCTCTGCTTTTGGGGGGATTTGAGCTAAGGCAGTTTGTACTGGAAACAGCATTAGAAGGCAGACCCTCGGGATAGGAATCTCTTGTAGAACTGGATTACTTACCACTCATAAGGCAACAAAGACAACCCCAATACACACTGTTGGTGATAACCTCCTGGTGTCCTCAAAGATTCATACCTGGCCGGGCGCTGTGGCTCACGCCTGTGGTCCTAGCACTCTGGGAGGCCGAGGCGGGAGGATCGTTTGAATTCAGGAGTTCGAGACCAGCCTGAGCAAGAGTGAGACCCCCGTCTCTACTAAAACAGTAAATTTTGTTATGTGAATTTTACCCTAATAATAGAAAAGTAAATTAGCTGGACAACTAAAAATATATAGAGAAAAAATTAGCCTAGCATGGTGGTGCATGCCTGTAGTTCCAGCTACTCTGGAGGCTGAGGGAGGAGGATTGCCTGAGCCCAGGAGTTTGAGGTTGCTGTGAGCTAGGCTGATGCCACAGCACTCACTCTAGCCTGGGCAACACAGTGAGACTCTGTATCCAAATAAATAAATAAATATAGAAAAAATTAGCCGGGCATGGTGGCGCATGCCTGTAGTCCTAGCTACTCAGGAGGCTGAGGCAGAAGGATTGCTTGAGCCCAGGAGACTGAGGTTGCTGTAAGCTAGACTGATGCCACGGCACTCTAGCCCAGGCAACAGAGTGAGACTGTCTCAAAAAAGAAAAACGAAAGACTCATACCTGTGGTCGATGGGAATGAAATAGAAGTTGAAGGGAAAGTGTGGCTTATGCAGCAGCTTTAGCTTGGAAGCTGTGTAATTGCAAGGATTACGGAGGTAGCCAGCTTTTGTAAACTGCCTGAGAAGCTTTGGAGAAAGAAAGTGAAAGGCTCAGGTTAGCTCACTATCAACTCAGAGCATGCTGTGAAAGCCAGAAACTCTCCCCAGGCAACATGTAAAGAAGTCCTCAGCAAGGCACAGTGGCTGACACTTGTAATGCTAGTACTTTGGGAGGCCAAGGAAGGAGGATCCATTGAGGTCAGGAGTTCAAAACCAGCCTGAGCAACATAGGGAGACCCCACCTCTACAAAAAGCAGAAATATTAGCTGGGCATGGTGGCATGCACCTGTGGTAGTAGGTACTCGAGAGGCTGAGGTGGGAGGATCCCTTGAGCCTGGGAGTTTGAGGTTGCTGTGTGATGATGTCAGTGCACTCCAGCCCAGGCGATAGTCTATCTGAAAAAAAGAAAGAAAGAAACCCTCACTTCCATGGCTAGGAGGCAAAGCATGCTGAAAATGAGGCCCAGGATATAATCATAAGGGCAGCAGAGCTGCAAAAGACACCCAATCCATCCTTAACAGTTTTCCTATATTAAAGTTGGGGCTTTAAAGGGAAGGAATGGAACCCTGACGCGTGGTGCGGGATGTTTGGGTGGATGTGCCAAAGACCTTTAAGCACCCAGAAACCCCTGAACACTCCTGGCCACCAAAATATGCCTCCTTCTCATTGAAAGAGAACAGCTTAATCTAGCCTGGAGGCAATGCAAAGATCTCCACTGTGGTGAGTACCTTCTAAGATGACCTCCTCCTCCAGACCCACCTCAGTTTATTGCCTCCAGACCCATAACCAGGATCAGGTCTCAACATAGCCCAAGCAGTGAAGTATTCCCTACTCCAGGAGGAAATAGGTCAGTCACCCAAGAAGTTGCAGGACCTGGGAGAACATCTGTGGGAGTGGATCTTGAGGGTACCAGACCTGGGGGGAGGGTGATATATTAGACTGGGTAGGGAGTTGATTGACAGGAGAGCATCCTCCATGACTCAGGATTTAAAGTTCTGCCAAGGGCCAGGCGTGCTGGCTCACGCCTGTAATCCTAGCACTCTGGGAGGCCAAGGCAGGAGGACCCCTTGAGGTCAGGAGTTCCAGACCAGCCTGAGCAAGAGTGAGACTCCATCTCTACTAAAAATAGAAACATTAGCTGGGCATGGTGGCATGCGTCCGCAGTCCCAACTACTTGGGAGGCTGAGGCAGGAGGATCACTTGAGCCCAGGAGTTTGAGACCAGCCTGAGCAACATAGTGAGACCCCAACTCTACAAAAACTAAGAAAAATTAGCTCAGCATGGTGGTGTGCACCTGTAGTTCCAGCTACTTGGAGGCCGAGGCAAGAGGATCGCTTGAGCCCAGGAGTTTAAGGTTGCATTGAGCTATGATGATGTCACGCACTCTAGCTGGGGTGACAGAGACACTGTCTCAAAAAATAAAAAAATAAAGTCCTGGCAAGGACATCTGGATGTGGTCCTCATATGCTACCAGAGGGCTCCCAGAAGCTTGGACAGGCCTACAGTTAACGAGGCAGAGATGCGAGCACCACCTTTGCAGAGTTTGAAAGGAGTCTGAAGCCTCAGGGAAGCAGAAATGTTGGAGATGAGAAGATGTTTCCTGGAGTTGCCCAGAGGAGGCTCTGTTCACTAAGGCAATACAGAATGTGCAAGTAAGGGGTACCAGTGTCACAGAAAGTGGTTGGTGGCTATCCTCTGTGGGCCAGGGTTGACAGCAGGAGATGCTGCCATGCGATTCTTAACCATTCTTAACAATTCTGGAATGGCAACATTTAACCACCAGAAGCCAGGAGGGCATTCTTCCCATTCTGTGCAGCAAGACTGGAATGGTAACAGGGTGGTGGTTGGGGGTTGCTTCTCAGGGATCTGTGGCAATGACAATAATAGGTCACACAGTTCATAGGGGCAAAACAGATGGGCAGCCAACCAAAGAAAGGGAGGCATAGAGTGACTAGTGGAAGGGGTTGGGGACAAGGAGGGTGGTGCCATGGAGATCTGACAGTCCTCCTGGCACAGTGCTTCAGTATTGGCTCAGTATTTAGACACACCCCTGGGAAGACAGTAGGGAAACCTCCAAATTGTCAGAAGTTCCCTTTCTACCTGTACAGTGGAGTGGCAGGTTTGACCTACAAATCACGTTATAGAAAAACATTTTAAAACCACATTTCCTGCACATTTGAGAATGTGGAGTGAGAGCCATCCCAGCGACAGCACTAAAGTGGAGCTGCGCAGCAGGAGGTGTGGCCAGCAGGAAAGCGACTGTGACCCAAAGAGAGGCTCTTCTCTCAAGACCAGAACCACAGCCCTTGCAGGCAAATCCCAATGTCGGAGCAGTCTCAGCAAGCAGCAGTGACAAGATCAGGACCTTGACTTGCAGCCAGCACTGTGTGCCTCTCAGCCCAGCCGCCAGGGACTACAATGAAAGCCAGTAAATATGGTCAGTGGTGACCATGGAGAGATGGGCATATCAGACTGGAATATTAGCAAAAAGAGCACAAGAAGCACAACTTTGTTTTTTTGTTTTTTTTTGAGACAAGTTCTCACTTTGTCACCCAGACTAGAAAACAGTGGTGCGATCACAGCTCACTGCAGCCTTGAACTCCTGGGCTCAAGTGATCCTCCTGCCTCAGCCTCCCAAGTAGCTGAGACTACAGGCACATCTGGCTAATTATTTTTTATTTTTATTTTTTGTAGAGATGAGGTCTTGCTATGTTGCCCAAGGTGGTCTCAAACTCCTGGCCTCAAGAAATCTTTCTGTCTCAGCCTCCTGAATTGCTGGGATTATAGGTGTGAATTATTGCGTCCAGCCCTCAACTTTTTTTTTTTTTTTTTTTTCAGACAGAGTCTCTTTGTTGCCCAGACTAGAGTGAGCGCCGTGGCGTCAGCCTAGCTCACAGCAACCTCAAACTCCTGGCTCAAGCGATCCTTCTGCCTCCGCCTCCCGAGTAGCCCCAGCTACAGGCATGCGCCACCATGCCAGGCTGATTTTTTTTTAGTTGGCCAATTAATTTCCTTCTATTTTTAGTAGAGACGGAGTCGGAGTCTTGCTCTTGCTCAGGCTGGTTTCAAACTCCTGACCTCGAGCAATCCACCCGCCTCGGCCTCCCAGAGTGCTAGGATTACAGGCGTGAGCCACTGCACCCAGCCCAGCCCTCAACTCTTAAGATGAAAAACAGATGAGAATCTGTCTAGAAAACAGAACTTGCAAATACCAGTACAGAGTGCTTAAGAGACCATGTGCAGGATAAAAGGGTAGAGGAACAGATGTGACTGCGAGTGGGCATGTGCCATGGTCACGGGTCCCATGGAGGACCCTGTGCCATTGGCCCCGTGCTGGCTGGGTGGGGCTGGGCCCTCCTTCTCTTCTTAGGGGTCCTGGGCTGCCTGAGTACAGCTGGCCTGGGGTACTTTTCAGAAAGCCACTTGCTTGCCCTAAGTCTGGGCAGGAGCAAAGTGTTCACAGTCTTGGCCCTCATTTTTCTTTCTTTTTCCGAGACAATGTTTCGCTCAGTTGCCTGGGCTAGAGTGCCTTAGCATCAGCCTAGCTCACAGCAACTTCAAACTCCTGGGCTCAAGCGATCCTCCTGCCTCAGCCTCCCGAGGAGCTAATTTTTTAACAGGCGCATGCCTCCACGCCCAGCTAATTTTTTCTATTTTTAGTAGAGACAGGATCTCACTCTTGCTCAGGCTGGTCTCAAACTCCTGACCTCTAGCCATCCTCCTGCCTTGGCCTCCCAAAGAGCTAGAATTACAGGCATGAGCAACCAAGCCCAGCCATTGGCCCCCATTTTTCTACTTTTCCTAACCCCATCTTGCTCAGCTGTGAATGGCTTCCCATTGTCACTTTAGTCTTGCTTCTGCCTCACCCATCAGTTCCAACACTCAAATGTTGGCCCCAGATCTGGCATGATGCTCTTGAGACCATTCCTACCATGATGACCCCCAGCCTGGTCAGGGTGCAAGGCCCCTTCCCTGCACTGCCTTGCCTGTCTGCTCACGCACGCTCCAGAGAGGGACTAGATAACTCAGAAACTGCGCCCAATACTTTCCCATGTGCATCTGCACACGTGTGGGGCAGGATGAGCAGAGAAGCCTGGTGGCCATCATGGTAGACTGTGGCAGGGACCCAAGGCCCACAGAAGCCTGCTTAGTCCCCAAGAACACTTCAAGGAAGCCTAGGCTGAGGCAGGATGGGGCCTTGTTTGGGGCCCTGGGAGCAGGAGTGACCTACGGCTGGGCCCAGCATGGGCTGTCCTTGGAGCCACAAAGGAGGGGCTTTGGCCTCTGCTCCCTGGGGAGTCATCACCAAAGGGTCTGCTGCTCTTTTCCCCCTCCTATATTGCACATATACAAATTTCACAATAGTGTAACATCCAATACCTAGGCCATTGTTTTTTCTTTTTTTCAGAGACAGTCTTCCTCTGTTGCCCCAGTTACAGTGCAGTGGCATCATCACAGCTCACTGCAACCTCAAACTCCTGCACTCAAGCGATCCTCCCCCACCTCGGCCTCCCAAAGTGTTAGGATTACAAGTGTGAGCCACTTCGCCCGGCCTCCTTTGCCCATTTTTAACCAGTCCCGTGTATGTCTTGAGAAGGAAAGGCAGATGGGAGAGGGAGCAGGGATGGGACTCGCAGATCTTGAGCAGACCTGCGAGGAGACCGGGGCAGGAGGACTTTGTTTGGCTCTTGATTCAAACAAACTAAAAAATATAAATAAAATTAACAAAAAATAACACCAGCAACAAAAACAAGACATAAGACAATTGGAGAAAGATGAAAACAGACTGAATATTTTATATTGCCTTGGTAAATATCTTGGTAAATTTTTGTGAGTACAATATATTAGAGTTTTTAAAAAATAAGCCTTATCTTTTAGAGATGCTACTGGAATAGTTACAGATAAAGTGATATGATGTTTGCAATTAGTTTCCAAATGGTCTAGGATGTGGGTAGGGGAAGTGGGTGGGTGTATAGATGAAACAGGTTTGTTCATCAATTGTTAATTATAGAATCTGGGTAATGAGCACATTCTCTCCTATTTTGTATATGGTTTATATTTTCCATAATAAATTTTTTTCAAAAGAAGAGGGAAAAAGGTCAGGCGCAGTGGCTCACACCCGTAATCCTAGCACTCTGGGAGGCCGAGGCGAGCGGATTGCTCGAGGTCAGGAGTTCAAAACCAGCCTGAGCAAGAGCGAGACACCGTCTCTACTATAAATAGAAAGAAATTAATTGGCCAACTAATATATATAGAAAAAATTAACCGGGCATGGTGGCGCATGCCTGTAGTCCCAGCTACTCGGGAGGCTGAGGCAGCGGGATTGCTTGAGCCCAGGAGATTGAGGTTGCTGTGAGCTAGGCTGATGCCACGGCACTCACTCTAGCCTGGGGAACAAAAAGCAAGACTCTGTCTCAAAAAAAAATAAAGAAAATAAAAATAAGAAGAAAAAAAAAGAAGCTTGAGAGGCCAGGAATTTGAGACCACTCTAGGCAACATAGCAAAAATTAAACATACAAAAATTAAAAATAAAAATAAATTAGCCAGGCATGGTGGCACATGCCTGTAATCCCAGCTACTTGTGAAGCTGGGGCAGGTTGATTGCTTGAGCCCAGGAATTTGAGGTTGCAGTGAGCTATAGTCATGCCACTGCACTCCAGTCTAGGTGACAGAGCAAGACCCTGTCTCAAAAGAAAAAAAATATTAAAAAAAGGAGCTTGAGGTTTTTTTGGTAATCATTAAAAAGATTGAGCTATTAACTAAAAATCTCCCCACAAAGAAAATACGAAACCCAAATGGCTTTTTTTTTTTTTTTTTTTTTTTGAGACAGAGTCTTGCTTTGTTGCTGGGGCTAGAGTGCCATAGCATCGGCCTAGCTCACAGCAACCTCAAACTCCTGGACTCCAAGTGATCCTCCTGCCTCAGCCTCTGGGGTAGCAGGGACTACAGGCGCGAGCCACCACACCTGGCTAATTTTTTGTTTCTATTTCTAGTTGACTGCCTAATTTTTTTTCTATTTTTAGTAGAGATGGGGTCTCACTCTTGCTTAGGCTGGTCTGGGACTCCAGACCTCAAGCAATCCTCCTGCTTTGGCCTCTCAGAGTGGTAGGATTACAGGTGTCAGCCACTGCACCCAGCCCCACATGGCCTTATAGGCAAGTTCCATCAACTGTCAAGGAACAGATCATTTCAACTATAAAAGAACAAACTCTTTTGGAGAACAGAAAAAGAGAGAACATTTCTCAGCTCAGGTCCGATGTAACCCTGATAACAGAGACAGGCAAGGGCTGCATGACAAAAAAAAAGAAAAAGGCCGATAATCACAGGCCAATCTCATCAGGAAGATAGAAGCAATTAAATTAGAAGTCAGGGCCGGGCGCGGTGGCTCACGCCTGTAATCCTAGCTCTCTGGGAGGCCGAGGTGGGCGGATCCTTTGAGCTCAGGAGTTCAAGACCAGCCTGAGTAAGAGCGAGACCCCATCTCTACTATAAATAGAAAGAAATTAATTGGCCAACTAATATATATAGAAAAAAATTAGCCGGGCATGGTGGCGCATGCCTGTAGTCCCAGTTGCTTGGGAGGCTGAGGCAGCAGGATTGGTTGCGCCCAGGAGTTTGAAGTTGCTGTGAGCTAGGCTGACGCCACGGCACTCACTCTAGCCTGGGCAATAAAGTGAGACTCTGTCTCAAAAAAAAAAAAAAAAAAAAAAAAAAAAATTAGAAGTCAGTAACAAAAAGATAACTGCAACAATCCCAAAAAATTATTAGCAAACCAAATTCAACAGTGTATTAAAATAGCAATTGGTCATAACGAAGTTGAGTTTATTCCAGAAACATAAAGGTGATTAATGTTAGAAAACTCTATAAACATACCACATAAGCAGATAAAAAGAGAAAAAACATATAATAATCTCAATAGATGCAGAAAAACCATTTTATAAAATTCAACAGACACCTAAGAGAAAAATCTTAGTAAACCAAAAAAAAAGAAAGGAATCTCTACATACAAGGTAACCTCCAAAGACATACAGCATTCTTTTTAAAAGAATTTATAAATAGGCCGGGCGCGGTGGCTCAAGCCTGTAATCCTAGCTCTCTGGGAGGCCGAGGTGGGCGGATCCTTTGAGCTCAGGAGTTCGAGACCAGCCTGAGCAAGAGCGAGACCCCATCTCTACTATAAATACAAAGAAATTAATTGGCCAACTAATATATATAGAAAAAATTAGCCGGGCATGGTGGCACATGCCTGTAGTCCCAGCTACTTGGGAGGCTGAGGCAGCAGGATTGCTTGAGCCCAAGAGTTTGAGGTTGCTGTGAGCTAGGCTGACGCCATGGCACTCACTCTAGCCTGGGCAATGAAGTGAGACTCTGTCTCAAAATAAATAAATAAATAAAATAATAATTAAAAAAAAAAGAATTTATAAATATTGCGTATTTTATTATCTCATCTTTTTTTGTGAAAAATTAACTGAACATTTTAAAAATGTATAATATGATGAACTTTGACATGTGTACACCCATGAAAACATCACCACAATCAAGGTAATGAACATATTCATCACTTTCTGCTATCGTCTGAAAATTGGTGTACCCCCAAAATTCATATGTTGAAACTTAATCCCCAATGTGATAGTATTAGGTGGTGGGCCTTTTGGGGCTCTGCCCTCATGAATGGGATTAGAGCCCTTGCTAAGGAGACTGAAATGAACATGTTTGCCTCTTTCACCTATGTGAGGACGCAGTGGCAAGGCACCATCTCTGGAGCAGAGCAAGAGCAAGTCTTCACCAGACACGAAATCCACTAGCATCGTGATCTTGGGCTTTCCAGCTTCTGGAACTGTGAGAAATAAATTTCTACTGTAGTTTAGTTGCCATCCTAATGGGTGTGAGATAGTATCTCATTGTGGTTTAGTTTTTCCTGTCTTTTGCTAATGCAATTAATACTGCAATGAAAAGCCTTGTGCACAGGTAGGATGCCCAATCTTGTTCCTAATATCAGAAATGCAAAATAAAAATGCACTAAGGTGCTATTCCTCATCTGTCAGATTAGGCAAGAGTTTGCAGCGTACTCTGTCCGTAAGGCTGTGAGAGGACAAAGGCAGGTACTCACATAGATTGCAGGGGGAAATGCAAAATGGTGCGGTGCACCATCTAAGTCAGGAGATTAGACAACAGGCAGCAAAATTACGTGTGCCTTTACCCTTGAACAAAAAGTCCACTTCCCAGAATATAACCCAAACACACACGAACTTCCCCCTATTATAAATGGCTCCGAGATGAGGAGCTTGGTGGTGATTGTGGGTGGCTTCCTCAGGGTCCCCTCCTACAGGTGAGCTGTGATACCAGAGCCCTGCTGCGCTCCTCTCCAGACCTGGCCCCACCTTTCCCGCCAGGCCGCAGCGGCACCAGTCCGGCGGCTCCAGCCAGCGTGGCCCACGTGCAACCGGACAGAACCTTCAGAAGCCAGTGGGGCAATGCCCCTCTCCACCGGGAGGATGGTTCTGAGACACATGTGTTGTTTTGTTTTTTTAGACAGTCTCGCTCTCTTGCCCGGGCTAGAGTGAGTGCCGTGGCGTCAGCCTCGCTCACAGCAACCTCAAGCTCCTGGGCTCAGGCGATCCTCCTGCCTCAGCCTCCCGAGTAGCTGGGACTACAGGCATGCGCCACCATGCCCGGCTAATTTTTTCTATATATATTAGTTGGCCAATTAATTTCTTTCTATTTATAGTAGAGACGGGGTCTCGCTCTTGCTCAGGCTGGTCTCGAACTCCTGACCCCGAGCGATCCGCTCGCCTCGGCCTCCCAGAGTGCTAGGATTGCAGGCGTGGGCCCGGCCGGCCTGAGCACATTTCTTAAAGTGCCCCCAAACGTCCCTGGCCTGAGCGCCAGCGCGGCGGCGCGCCGTGTCGGCTCTGCTCTCCCGGTCGCTCCCAGCGTCCCTCGCCCCGCCCGTCACCTTCCAGGAAAAGCTGGCGACCCGGGCGCGGAGCCCGCACTCGCTCAGCGTGACGCCAGCGCGCGAACGCGCCGCAAGGTCCCCTCGGCTTTCCAAGCGCCGGCGGAGCCGCCCCAGGGGTGGTGGGAGTCCGGGCGGGCGCCCCCTGCTGGGCGCCAGGCCCCGCGCTCCGGAAGGGGTGGCGCCCGCCTGGCCCGGCGGCGCGGGCACTGGGCGGCCGGCCCCGCCGCTGCGGCCGCTCCGAGGTTCCGGGCGGCCCCGCGCCCAGGCGCCTCTCCTCCATCTCCAGCGCTGGGACGGGCTCCCGCCTTCTGAGCTGCTTTCCGGCTCCCTCAGTGCTCCTTTCAGCAGACGCGCTTGGCTCTTAGACGGGCTGGAGTGGCGGAAGGGAGTGGGTTTGGACGTGGCCTGGGATCCACTCCTGCCCCCCACCGGCTGGACCGCGCTGCGCACATCTCTGAGCCTGTTTCTTGGCGATTTGGGATTGCTGGGAGGCCCCGCGAAACAGAGATGGGGAAGCAGCCGGCCTTGGGGTCTGGCCCCGAAATAGCCCTTGACCCCAACTTGCACGACAGAACTCCTCCCTACCCCTGCTGCCACCAGCTGTGGCTGTGGGGAGGCACCCCAGCCTGCTGCCTCTCACACCGCTCTGTGTGACTGTGTCCAGCCCTTTACTTTTATACTTGCCCAGGGTCAAAGAGAAGTCTGACATTCCTCAAACGCACTTGACTCAGTAAAACTCCACTCTAAAATAATTATTTGTCAAACTCCAGGACAAAAAGACTAGGTCTTGTCAGTTGACAGACTCCACCCTGAATGGGGAAAACCCTGGGGAGAAGGGTGTGGAAGGTGAGAAACGCAAGGGCTTTCCAGTAGTTTGGGCGTCAGTGACAAGGCCCCGCTCTCACAGGGGACACTGCCATCATCTCCTGACTGATTGATCCGGTGAGTATTGATTAAGGCAAACAGTTCAAAGGCTAAATGAAATTTAATTGTGCTACCAAGCAGGTACCCTATTTTTAGGGCAAGAGGCGTTTTCTCTTCAATGTGTATATTGCAGAAACACAGACCTAGGGTGGTCGTGCCTACTGTGCACTGATATTTCCTGTTTTTCTTCTAGGTCCATGGGAAGGTTTCATTTCCTGACCTCTTGAGGAATAGTTTGGCCATGTGACTGATTAATGAAGTTTTGGCAGAAGTAATGTGTGCCACTTATGGGCAAAAGCCTTTAAGAGCCATATAGGACCAGTGAGAAATAAACTTTGTCACATTAAGCCACTGAGATTTTGGTTTGTTATTGCAGCAAACTTAGCTCATCCTGACTAATGCATCCTAAATCCTTTCTGGACCAAGCATACAAGCAAACAAGCAGACAGGTTATTTCCCTTGAGACTATGAGCCCTGAGAATCCAGAGTTCATTTCTTAGATGATGGATGGCAGGTGAAAGCATCCTCAACTCAAGACTGGCACACCTCATGTTCATAACGAGCTGAAGACTGTGCAAGTTTAGCCCCCGGGCCTGGAGGGTGGTGGTCACAGCACTTTGGTTAGGGCTGGCCTGATGCTGTTTACCATGCTCATCTATGTGACAGCCCTGTGAGGCCACAGGATGGAATGAATTCTTTTTAGGGCCTTCGGGCATTCCACACTGTTCTAATAAGAGTCTCTTCATGCCTCCTTGGCTATAGCCCTGTAAGTCCAGCCTCTTTCCTATCCATTTTGTTTTTTGTGTTATATATTCATGAGTGGATTGTCATGATTGATTACAGCCTTTAGTGAATATTATAATGTGTGCCATGTTAAATTAAATAAGCAGGCGGCCATTAGCCCGAGGGTGTCTATGTACTTTGAGCTCCTACCCAACAAATTGCAACCTACCTTAGTACTTAAATAAATGGAAACCTAATATAGGCGTATATTTTTCAAATTTCAGCCAATAACAAACAGCCAACTCATCAAACCGTGCCCAAGTAAGGCCAATCTCTAGCTATAGCCAATCAGGTGATTTCTCTACTTTGCTTGTGTTCACCCTACAAAAGTTCACTGCCCATACTTCTGGGTGGAGCTCTCTGAACCTCTTCTGGTTCTGAGTGTTGCCCAATTCATGAATCACTCTTTGCTCATATAAACCCTGTTAAATCTAATTGTTCAAATAAACTCTGTTAAATCTAATTTGTCTAAAGTTTTTCCTTTAAAACCACTATGTGTGTAAGGGAAGGAGGTGGGCTGGAGTAGGGTACATACTATGGCTCAAACGGGAAAGAAGTAGCTTTAGTTTCTATTTGTGAGCATGTCCTGTACTGAGCCCTCATTCTTTTTTTTTTTTTTTTGAGACAGAGTCTCACTTTGTTGCCCAGGCTAGAGTGAGTGCCGTGGCATCAGCCTAGCTCACAGCAACCTCAAACTCCTGGGCTCAAGCAATCCTGCTGCCTCAGCCTCCCAAGTAGCTGGGACTACAGGCATGCGCCACCATGCCCGGCTAATTTTTTCTATATATATTAGTTGGCCAATTAATTTCTTTGTATTTATAGTAGAGATGGGGTCTC
>VSMD01058602.1:1907-30769 GCA_008750895.1 Mirza zaza | reverse complement strand
AGAAAAAGAAAAGCCAGAGGGGCCGGGCGCGGTGGCTCAAGCCTGTAATCCTAGCTCTCTGGGAGGCCGAGGTGGGCGGATCATTTGAGCTCAGGAGTTGGAGACCAGCCTGAGCAAGAGCGAGACCCCATCTCTACTATAAATAGAAAGAAATTAATTGGCCAACTAATATATATAGAAAAAATTAGCCGGGCATGGTGGCACATGCCTGTAGTCCCAGCTACTTGGGAGGCTGAGGCAGCAGGATTGCTTGAGCCCAGGAGTTTGAGGTTGCTGTGAGCTAGGCTGATGCCACAGCACTCACTCTAGCCTGGGCAACAAAGTGAGACTCTGTCTCAAAAAAAAAAAAAAAAAAAGAGAAAAAAAAAGAAAAGCCAGAGGATACTGAAATGGAGTATTCAGAAGCAGGAGAAGTAGGAGACCAAGGTGAGGAGGAGTGATGAACGTATGTCCTGCTACCAACAAAAGCAGGGCAAATCATAGCTATAAGGTTCTACTTTCCCCTTTCAAATTCACAAGGAATTTTAAAATTGGTGTTAGCAAGAGAATAAGTTTGGAATCCTAATATGTAGCTTTAGGAGTACAAATTGCCTTTCTAATAAGTAATTGGACAATCTATGTAAAGAGTGTTTGTAACTTTATATCCTTAACCTAGTCCTTTCTCTTATTGGGATATACCATTAAGAAATAAGAAGAGTTGGCACATGCCTGTAGTCTCAGCTACCCAGGAGTCTGAGGCTGGTGGATCCCTTGAGCCCAGGCTGTAGTGTGCTATGATTGCACCTATGAAAAGTCACTACACTCCAGCTTGGGCAACATAGCAAGACCCTGTCTCTGTTTTTTTTTGTTGTTGTTTGTTTTTAAAGGAATCTTAGACAAAGGTTAGTCTACAAAAATGTTTATTGGAGAGTTAGATATATTAGTGAAAATTGAAAACTAGCTAAATTTCAACAGTAGGAGAAAGGCTAAATAAATTATGGTACCTCTATATAATACATTATGCAGTGATTAAAATCATTTCCAAAAATCTGTTTAATGACAAGAGAATATGCTTATGATAGAAAAAAAACAGATTATATTTTTGTATAGTGTCCTGATTTTCTTTTTTTTTTTTTGTGGCAAAACATTTAAGATCTACTTTCTTAGCACATTTCAAGTGTACAGTACAGTATTATAAACTATAGTCCTTCTATGCATTAGATCTCCAGAACTTAATTCATCCTGCATAACTGAAACTTTGTACACTTTGGGCAACATCTCCCCATTTCCCCCAGTTCCTAGGAACCACCATTCTATTCTCTGCTTCTGTGAGCTCTACTTTTGTAGATTCCTTATATAAGCGAGATCATGCGGTGTTTGTCTTCTTGTGCCTAGCTTATTTCATTTATCCTAATATCCTTCAGATTTATCCATGTTGTCACAAATTGTAGGATTTCCTTCTTTTTTAAGGCTGATTAATATTCCATTGTGTTTGTGTGTGTGTATCACGTTTTCTTTATCCATTCATCTGTCACTGGACACTGATTGATTCCATATCTTGGCTATTGTGAATAATGATGCAATGAATGTGGGAATGTGGAAAACTCTTTGAGATAACTGATTTTATTACCTTTGGATTTATACCTATAAGTGGGTATGCTAATGGTAGTTCTATTTTTAATTTTTTGAGGAACCTCCATACTGTTTTCCATAATGAGTGTACCAATTTACATTCTCACCAATGGTATACAAGTTTTTTCACCACATCGTTGCAAAATTTGTCTTTTTTCTTTTCTTTTCTTTTTTTTTTTTTTTGAGACAGTCTCTCTGTGCTGACCTGGGTAGAGTGAAGTGATGTCATTGTAGCTCACTGCAACCTCCAACTCCTGGGCTCAGGAGATCCTCCTGTGTTAGCCTCCAGAGTAGCTGGGGACTACAGGCATGCACCCCAACAACTAGCTAATTTTTGTATTTTTTAGTAGAGACAAGGTCTCACTCTTGCTCAGGCTGGTCTCGAACTCCTGAGCTCAAGTGATCTTCCTGCCTCAGCCTCCCAGAGTGCTAGGATTACAGGTGTGAGCCACCATACCTGGCCTTTGTCTTTGATAACAGCCATTTTAAAAGGTGTGAAGTGATAGCTCATTGTGGTTTTGATTTGCTTTTCCTTGATGATTAGTGATGTTGAACACCTTTTCATGTATGTGTTGGCCATTTTTATGTCTTCTTTTGAGAAATCTCTATTCAGGACCTTTGCCATTTTTTAATCAAGTTATTTATTTTCTTGCTATTGAGTTTGTATTCCTTACATATTTGGAATATTAACCCCTTATCAGTTGTATGGCTTGCATATATTTTTCTCCCATCCCATAGGTTGTCTCTTTGCTGTGTTGATTGTTTTCTTTGCTTTACAGAATCTTTTTCGTTTGATGCAATCTCATTTGTCTATTTTTGCTTTTGTTGCCTGTGCTTGTGGGGTCATATCCAAAAAAATCATTGCCCAGACCAATGTCAGGAAACTTTTTTCTATGTTTTCTTCTAGGAGTTTTATGGCTTAAGTCTTACATTTAAGTCTTTAATCCATTTTGAGTTGATTTTCATAAATACAATGAGATTGAGTCTAATTTCATTCTTCTGCATGTGGATATCCAGTTTTCTCAGCACCATTTAATAAAGAGACTGTCCTTTCCCCATTGTGCATTCTTGGCACCTTCGTCAAAGATTAGTTGACCATAAATGTTTGGATTTATTTCTGTACTTTCTATTTTGTTCTATTGGTCCTTACGACTGTTTTTTGCCAGTACCATCAGGAAGTGTGATTCCTCTAGCTTTGTTCTTTTTGCTCAAGATTGCTTTGCCTATTCAGGGTATCTTCTGGTTCCATATGAATTTTTTTTCTATTTCTGTGAAAAATGTCATTGGAATTTTCATAGGGATTGGATTGAATCTATAGCTCACTTGAAAGAAAATTGTAAAAATGTTAATGTTGGTTATGGTTAAGTGGTGGTGGTACAGTTTGTGTTTTGTTTTAAGAGACAGAGTCTTGCTATGTTACCAAGGCTGGAGTGCAATGGTTATTCACAGGCACAATCATTGCACACTACAGTCTCAAATTCCTGGGCTCAAGTGATCCTCCTGCCTTAGCCTCTGAGTAGCTGGGACTATAGACATGTACCAACATACCCCATTTTATTTTTATTTTTTAATTCACCTATATTCTTCATGTTTTTTACAAGGCACAGAAAAATAAATAGGTTTCTTTTTAAGTAAGTAGTAGTGTTTAACAGTTTCAAATGCTGTTTGAGATGTTAATTAAGGTGCATACCTAGACTAGTCCATTTGATTTGGAAATTAGGATTATATTTGTGGTTTTTGTCAATTGGTGGTTTTTAAAGATCAGCAGTAGGGGCAGAAACTAGACTACAGTAGGTTGAAAGATGAACAGGAAGTGAAGAAGTAAAACTTATTCTTTCAAGGAGCTTGACTAAAAAGGAGACAGTGGTAGTTTGAAGATACTATTGTTTTTAAGATAAAAGTGATTTTGGCACTTTGAAAATACGGAGTTAGGCATGATCCTAGGATCAAGGATCATCAAGAAAGAGGCAGGAGGAGGTAGGATCAAGTACAAGGAGTATTCACTGATACAGGCCATTTCAAGGAACTTCAGGTGTTGAATAAAACTAAAGCACCAAATGCATGTGGGACAGGATAAAGATAAAGCTGGAAAAGTGCAGGTGGGACAAAACGTGATAAACCCTGTAGGTCATGCCAAGCTCTATGAGCAAGCTATTTAGACAAACATCTTAAGGATTTAAAAATCAAAGGCAAACACATTATATAACTGTTTAATTAAGATCACTCAAATTCTAACAGGTGAATGGAAGGCTGATGGTTCCTGGTTGGAAAAAAAGACAATTTTGAATTTGAATATGTCACATTTGAGATGCAATTGACACCAACCCAGGTACACAATATAATGTCTTTCACAATTCAGAAACACAATGAATCAAATCATGATCTTCTCATCACCCACTTCTTCTCCCTGCCAGTTTTCAGGAGGTCAGGGGCAGGAGTATGAGGGGGTGGGGACTTTGTTTGGGTCAGTTTAATGATCTTTTGCAGGAGCTATTTTGGAGTTGGAATTATCTACGTATTTTTCTTCTACATAGAGTGATATCTATATACCCTTTATATTGTAAATTCTCATACCAAGACCGCTTTGAATCTGGCTTAGCTAGATAGGAGAGGTGTCCATTTCTCTCATGTTACTATCACACAAGTTACTTTTAGTGTTTGTGATTTACCTCTCACCCAATGGTTTCTTTCTTTTTTTCTTTTCTTTTCTTTCTTTCTCTCTCTCTCTTTTTTTTTTTTTTTGAGACCATCTCTATCTGTCACCCTGGCTAGAGTGTAGTGGCATCATCATAGCTCACTGCAACCTCAAACTCCTGGGCTCCAGCAATCCTTCTGCCTCAGCTTCTCAAGTAGCTGGAAATACAAGCCCCCACCACTGCACCCAGCTAATTTTTTCTATTTTTATAACAGTAGAGATGGGTTTCACTCTTGCTCATGCTGGTCTGGAACTCCTAAGCTCAAGCAATCCTCCTGCCTCAACCTCCCAGAGTGCTAGGATTACAGGCGTGAGCCACCACACCTGGCCTAATACAGTGGTTTCTTAATTACTTCCAAACTTGGCCAATATTAGCATAAGAATTTTAATTGTAATTTGAGAATTTTAATTCTGTTATTCTCTATTTTTATAACATTATCCCAATCAATTAAACATTGAATTGCCACATTAGGAACATGTTAGGAAAAAAATCTTTTTATACAAAGACACAACATTTTTCCCTGTAAGGGCTTTCATACAGTGTACTGAGGTTTACCTCTTTTCTTTTGATTTCACGTTCAATTTTAGCTGGGTAAGAAAGCTTAATTTTTTTTTTTTTTTTGAGACAGAGTCTCACTTTATTGCCCAGGCTAGAGTGAGTGCCATGGCGTCAGCCTAGCTCACAGCAACCTCCAACTCCTGGGCTCAAGCAATCCTGCTGCCTCAGCCTCCCAAGTAGCTGGGACTACAGGCATGTGCCACCATGCCCGGCTAATTTTTTTTTTTTCTATATATAATTAGTTGGCCAATTAATTTCTTTCTGTTTATAGTAGAGATGGGGTCTCACTCTTGTTCAGGCTGGTCTCGAACTCCTGAGCTCAAACGATCCGCCCACCTCGGCCTCCCAGAGAGCTAGGATTACAGGCTTGAGCCACCACGCCCAGCCAGAAAGCTTAATTTTTTAAAAATTGAAATTGAAATTATACTTGTACTTAAACAATTGCAGGCATAGGAAAGAAAATTTCTAATGATAGGATGGCCTGGCTAATAAACTATCTAATGAAGAGAAATAACAAAGTAAGAGGAACAAGCTTACAGCACATAATTGCCCCTTTGAAGAGAAAACTCACAACACAATTGCTCTGTTGTTTGGTCGACCACCTGGGGCTTAACTTGTTATCTCTAAGAGTTCGTTTTCACAGCCTTGAAGAGCATCAAGTGGACAGCAGGGGTGTGAACTCCCCACTCCAGCTCTTGCTGTACCATTTTACAAGGACTATTTTCCAAGGACCCCAATAAGCCAGCCTCACAGACAAGAGGAAAACAAAAAAAAAAGGAAAACCCAGACACAGCTGCTTCACAGCTGTCTCCTGTTATCAACTTGCAACATTAACTGTTTATTAACCCTTTTTCTCCATAAAAACTCTGAGCCCCTCATGCTGGGAGCCAGAACTTCCCCCTTTCGTTCTTTTGTGCATGCCCTCTACCTCTCTGTCTTTCTCTTCTTTCTCTGTCTCTTTTCCCCTTCTCTCTTTCTCTCTCTCTCTTTCCCTTCTTTTTCCTTTCTCTCTCTCCTCACCCAGAGAGAGTAAAATAAACTTTTTACTTCTTTCTACCCTAATCTTTGTGTCAAGAATTCTTTCTCAACCTGTAACATGATCCCCAACCTAATACATCTTACAACCTTACAAAATTGTCCTTTTACTTAGATCCATGCAGTTCTCAAAAATATGCATATTCTACTTTGTGAAATTAAATAAGCAGGAGATCATTTGTCTGAGGCTGTCTCCATGCTTTGAGTTCCTATATAAGGAACTGCAGCATAACCTAGTACATAACAAACAAAACCTAACTAAGGAGTACAACAAACAGCTCAGTCTCAGCCAATCATAAGCATCTGAGCTTCAGCCAGTCACAGGCTGCCAGCTAATCAGACCATGTCCAAAAAGGCAAACTGGGAGCTATAACCAATCAAGCTATTTCTGCGCAGTCCTACCTCAGTATCTCCCATGAATAACAAAATCTGTAAATGCTCAAATTCCTTATATAAAATGGTACAGTATTTGCATATAACCTGCACACAACCTCCTTATACTTTAAATCATCTCTAAATTACTTATGATACCTACTACGATGTAAATACTGCATATATAGTTGTTATTTTTATTGGTTTTTTATTGGTTTGGTTTTTTAAAAACATTTTTGATCCATGGTTGGTTGAATCTGTGGATGCAGAACCCACAGATTCAGAGGGCCAACTTGCACTTTACTTTCCATTTCTATCTGTAAATACGCACTGCCCAAGTTGCAGAGCAGCGCTCTCTAAACCTTTTCTGGTTCTGAGTACTGACCAATTCATGAATCATTCTTTGCTCAAATAAACTGTACTAAATTTAAATTGTCCAAAGTTTTTCTTTTAACAACTTTTAAGAAAGCAAATAAAATATCTTCCTACAATTTTCTGATTTGGAGTAGATTACAGGGAACACTTAAATTCAAGAAATTAGACAATAGCATCAAATTGAATCAAAGTAGAAGAAATTATTACAGACAATAGTGGAACTTAATTAGAAATCAGAACAAGAATAGAACTAATAAATCTAAAAGCTTATTCTTAAAAACAAAACAACTTACATACTAGCTTCATAGAGAGAAAAGCATAAAGTATACAATATTAGGAAATAACAAAAATTGACAAAATAAAGTAGTAGTTTGCACAATTACATACAAATACAGTTGAAAACCTGGATGAAATGGATGACTTCCAGGGAAATATAAAACCAAAATAAAGTCAAAAAGAGAAAAATCTATGCAGATTATTAATACTGGAAGGAAGTGAGAAAGCATGCAAAGACCTACCCCTCCAAAAAGTGCTAAATGGTATCAATGTTTAAGTCATTTTAGAGTATGGAGAAAGAAGAAAATCTGGCAGACACAATTTAAGAAACTATCATAATGTGATTACCAAAGTCTGAGAAAGATACCACAAATGAGAAATTTATAGAATAATATCATTTATGATAATATAAAATTCCTAAAAGATCTAGCAATATATTAAAACAATAATATATGGCAATTTATTTAATAGATGCAGGTGATTTAATGAGAAAATTCATATAGCATACTCATATTAATAGGTCAAATAAGAAAAACGATAAGAAAAATTATGCCATAATTTAACTTGAAACAAGGAAATCAATAAAATACTAAAAACATGTGGTATTTTAATATAAATTTTGAATTAAGAAAACACATAAAAAAAGAAATTCTGAAATCATAAAATAAAGGATTGAAATTTGGCTATTTAAAATTTGGAGCTAACATATGCCAAAAATACAAACAGAATGAAAAAGCAAAAGATAAATTTGGAAATTTTTGCTTTTTAACAAAAATTGTAATGCATGCAGCATTACATGAAAAACAATGAAAAGATGTTTAATGACCCATGATTAAAGAAGTGCTAGAAAAAGAACCATAAAAGAAATCTTTTTTGAAAATATTCAATAAGCAATAATAAATTTGATAAGTGGGGATATAATAAGTACATAAATTAATAGACTCTAGGCCATTTTTATTACTTAGGAGTCACAAATGCGAGCAAGTTTGGGTGCTTTGCTGACATTAAAAAATTATTGGAACTAATCACAGACTCAACTACCAATTGAAATAAAGTAGAAAAACAATTCCATGTATTATTATACTATGCAAGTTTAAATTATTGGTCAAGTCAGGTAAGTTACTTGGAATTCAATTTCACTTCTAATTTTCAAAATCAAGCTAAAATTCCATGCAAATTAAAACTCAATCCAAGAACTGTATGTGGGATGATTGTGCTTTTCATAGTCAATGAGAAAAGAAAATCTAAAAATTACTAGGGAGGAAATGAAAACACTTTGTGCTGTCATATGTGGCACAAATGCCCAAGTCAATTTAAATTGACACACAGATTTATTTGCAGTGCCTCAGTATCGTGTAGCTATTACTGCCATCAGAAATGTAACACCCTTATCTGTTGCTTTTTAGTTTTTTAATTTCCCTAGAAGCAAAAAAGAAATCATAAGATCATTATTTAGTTCATTCTCCCATAGTTCATTCTCTCCATGATTTTTTCTTAAAAAATTACTGATCATTTAAAAATTTATTTGAACATAATGTTGGCTTGGCATCTTGGAAATGACAATTCAATCAAGAGAAGCTAAAGTTAGTAATACTACGACGAAGAAAAACATTACATATGTAAGAATTCTTAGGGAAAAAATTGAGTTTTCCCAAGGACTTTTTTTGGAAATATGTGACTGATTACCTGAGTCATCTGTGGGAGTGATGTTTCATTTGTTTATGAAAATAATCTCATTTTCATATTTCAGTTCCCTTTATTTTTATCACCAGTATTATTTATATCTTTATTAATTTTGATTGACTGTTTACCATAAGTGAAAAGGTATGGTATGTATAGTTTCTTTGGGTGATTTATATACTAAAATCTTTGTAACAAGAGAAAAGTAGGACAGAAAATTAGAAATAATATTTATAAGAAATATGACAAGGTTTTATATTCTCTTTTGAGGGGAGAAAGTAAGTTCCTTCTTATATAGTCATAGGATGAAAGTGCAATTTTGCTGTATCACTTTGTGGTGAAGTCAGGGCCTTCAGTGCATACATCACTGAAGCAACACGCATTGTACCCACCAAGCAACCACCTCCCTCCCACACCCATCTGAGTATCCATAGTTCATCATTTCACACTCTGCTTCTATGTGTACAGATTGTTTAGCTTCCACTTATAAATGAGAATATGTAGTATTTGTGTTTCTGTGTCTGAGTGGTTTCAGTTAAGATAATGGCCTCCAGTTCTGTCCATGTTGCAGCAAAAGACATGATTTCATTCTTTTTTATGGCTGAATAGTATTCCACTGTGCAACATACCACATTTTCTTTATCCAATTCTCCAGTGATGAACATTTAGGTTGATTCCATATCTTTGCTATTGTGAATAGTGCTGTGATAACAAGTGCAAGTGTCTTTCTTTCTTTCTTTCTTTCTTTCTTTCTTTCTTTCTTTCTTTCTTTCTTTCTTTCTTTCTTTCTTTCTTTCTTTCTTTCTTTCTTTCTTTCTTTCTTTCTAGACAGAAGTCTTGCTCTGTTGCTCAGGCTAGAGTACAGCGGTGCCATCATAGCTCACTGTAACCCCTAACTATTGGGCTCCCGCAATCCTCCTGCCTCAGCCTCCCAAGTAGCTGGGACTACAGGCATGCGCCACCATGCCTGGCTAATTTTTCTGTTTTTTGTAGAGATGGGGGCTTGCTCTTTCTTGCTCAGGCTAGTCTCAAACTCATGGGCTCAAGTGATCCTCCCACTTCAGCCTCCTGAAGTGCTAGGATTACAAGTGTGAGCATCTGGCCCAGGTATCTTTTTGATACAATGATTTCTTTTCATTTGGGTAGATACTGGATCTACCCAAATAGATCTCACAACAATAGTTGTGAGATTGCTGGATCATATGCTATTAATAATTCTATTTTTAGTTCTTTGAGAAATCTCCATACTGTTTTCCATAGAGGTTGTGCTAGTTTACATCCCTCAAAATAGTCTATGAGTTCCTTTTTCTCCACCTCCTTGCCAACATTGTTATTTTTTTTTTGTCTTTTTAATAATGGCCATTCTGATTTGCATAGAATGATATTGAATCTATTGATTGCTTTGAGTCGTATGGATATTTGAACAACATTAATTCTTCCAATCCATAGACACAGAATATCTTTCCATTTATTTGTGTCTTCAATTTCTTTCACCAGTGTTTTATAGTTTTCAGTGTACATATCTTTTACCTCCATGGTTAAATTTATTCCTAAGTATTTTTTTAATACTATTGTAAATGAGATTGTTTTCTTGATTTCTTTTTTGGATAGTTTGTTGTTAGGGTATAGAAACTCCACTGACTTTTGTATGTTGTTTTGTTCTTACAACTTTACTGAATTCATTTATTATTTCTAACAGTTTTTTGGTGGAGCATTTAAGGTTTTCTATTAGGTTATTAAGTATGAAATGTCCAATTTCCTTAAGTGCTAAGTTTCACAGCTATGATATTTCACTCTGACACTTATTGTTTTATTTTTATTTATTTATTTATTTTTATTTTAATCCTCAGTCTTTCAAATGCATGTTTTGGCTTGTGATTATGTTTTAAAAAATTTTTAGAGCACTTTTTGTGAAACCATGGATAAGTCAAAAATTCAAGTTATTTTCAAATATGAGTTCCATTGTGGAACCAATGCAGCACAGACAGCTCAAAATACCAATGAAGTGTTGGGGAAGGATGTGGCTAATGAACACATACTATGTTGATGGTTTGAGAAGTTCCACTGTGGTGATTTTAATCTTGAAAATTAGCCACGTGGTGACCTGAGACCAAAGTGGATAATGATGAGCTGAAAGCTATAGTGGAAGTGAATCCATCTCAGCCTATGCATGAATTAGCAGCAGGGGTTGATGTTACTATTCCAACAATATTGGAACATTTGAAACAAATCAGCAAGGTAAAGAAGCTGGATAGATGGGTTCCCCATGAATTTAACAAGCATCAGAAAAGAAATTGTCTCAAAACTTGCCTTTCTTTGCTGTCACAACATAAAGGAGAACCATTTCTATACTATATTGTTACGTGAGATGAAAAATGGATTATTTTTGGCAATAGGAAGCATTCGGCACAGTGGTTGGATAAAGATGAAGTGTTGAAACACAGTCCAAAACCGAAGATTCATCAAAAAGAGCTAACAATGTCTGTTTGGTGGTCCAGCACTAGTATCATCCACTACAGCGTCATGAAATCTGGTCAGTCCATTACAGAGGATGTCCACTGCAACTGATCAGATGAAACGATGAGGGTGCTTGCAATGAAGCAGCCAAGACTGGTCAATAGACACAGGCCAATCCTCTTGCAAGACAACGCGCAACCACATGTCACACAAACAATGCGGCTCAAACTACAGAAGCTGGACTTTGAAACTCTGTTACCCGCTGTATTCACCAGACCTTGCATCAACTGACTACCACTTCTTCCAGGCTTTGGGCCACTTCTTGCAATGAAAAATATTCAATTCTCAACAAGCTGTGGAAAACACCTTTCTTGATTTCATTGCCACTTGCTCTCCAGAATTGTTTGCTGCTGGCATAAACAAGTTACCATTAAGATGGCAAAAACTGTGTTGATAGTTTGGGCACATACTTTGATTAATTGTACTGCTTCTTGTCTGAGATATAATAAACTACACTCTTCATTCGAAACTGGACGTTTCATATTTAATGATCTAATATATAGAAGATCATGTCATCTGCAAACAGAAACAATTAAACTTCTTCCTTTCCAATTTGGATGCCTTTTATTTCATTTTCTTGCCTAATTTCTCTGGGTAGGACTTCTAGTACTACATTAAATATTAATAGAAGTGGCAAGAGTAAGTGTCCTGGTCTTGTTCCTGATCTTAACTTAAAGGAAAAGCTTTTAGTTTTTCACCTTTGAGTATGATATTATCTGTGAATTTATGATATATGGCCACTATTATGTTGAGATAATTTTCTGTTATTCCTAGTTTGTTAAAAGTTTTTTTTTTTAATTTTTTATTATTTTGCCTGGCAGCTCTATGTTAAAAGTTTTTAATCAGGAAAGTATGTTAAATTTGTCACATGCTTTGTCTACATCTATTAAGATGATCATGTGATTTTTTTCTTTTATTACATTTTTTTTCTTATTGCAACTGTCACAATGATCATGTGATTTTTGTCTTTTATTCTGTTAATGGTGTGTATCACATTAATTGATTTGCATATGTTGAACCATTCTTTCATCTGAGGGATAAATCCCACTTTGTCACAGTGTATGATTCTTTTAATAGGCTGTTGAAGTCAGTTTCCTATTATTTTGTTGAGAACTTTGCATCTATGTTCACCAGTGATATTGGCCAGTAATTTTCTTTTCTTGTAGCCTCCTTGTCTGGTTTTGGTATAAAATTTTTTTGGAAGAGTTTGAGAAAGATTGGTATTAGCTCTTTAAACGTTTGGTAAAATGCATCCATGAAGCCATCAGTTCCTTTGATGGGAGACTTTTTATTACTCACTCAATCTCTTTGCTCATTATGTCTGTTCAGATTTTCTATTTCTTCATGATTCAGCGTTGGTAGGTTGTATGTGTCTGGGAATGTATCCATTCCTTCAAGGTTATCCAATTTGTTGATGTATAATTTTTAGTCTTTTATGACCCTTTATATTTCTGTTGTATCAGTTGTAATGTCTCCTGTTTCATTTCTAATTTTATTGAGTCTTTATTAGTTTAGCTAAAGGCTTATATTCTCAATACAATTTTGTGTGTATTTTTAAAAAACAATTTTTAGTTTTGTTAGTCTTTTCAATTGTTTTTCTGGTCTCTATTACATTTATTTCTGCTCTGATCTTTATTATTTCCTTCCATCTACTAACTTTGGGCTTAGTTTGTTCTTTTTCTAGTCCTCTGAGGTATAATGTTAGGTTGTTTGAGATTTTTTATTTTTTTGATGTATGTATTGCTATAACTTCCCTCTTAGAACTGCTTTTGCTACGTTCTTTAAGTTTTGGTATGTAGTGTTTCCATTTTTGCTTGTATGTGTGTTCTCTTTTAGGAGTGACTTTGACTTTTGTTTTAGGCTGGTTCCCTGGAAAACAGAGCCTAAGGCTAAACTTGTAGAACTAATGCTTTATTGGAGGGTTCAATCCCAGGGAAGCAACAGTGAGGGAAGAAGTAAAGTAAAATAGGGAAGGAGGGAAGCAAATACAAAATGGTAAGTTACCAAGTTGCTCTCATCTTCACTACAAAATATCTAGTTGCTTGGCCACACAGGACATCTCTGGAGAAGCCAAGGGAATCTGAATCTGGGAAGAGTCTATTAAAAGGAGAAAGGGTGAACGATTTATCTCCTTACTCCTCTCTATCTCCTTATTCTCATTGCTCAAAGTTTGGCCCACAGGAGTTAACTTTCCCACATTTTCAGAGTGTAACATACCACCCTCTCCCAACACCTACTGGAAAATCCAGACCTCCATGGATCCCATCGAGCCACTAGATCTCCCACTATAGCATATATGATGGAGCTCATGCCAAAGGCCAATGATTTAACAGCCACCTGGAAAGGCTGAGCCAGATGGTGATGTTAGGAGACAAAATAGCAATTGAAACACGTAGGACTTATTATTGAAGGAATGGCATGAGCCTTTGATAGGGCTGCTTACAGATGGGAAGCAGATCAAGTGCTTAGGCCAGGGGGATGCGGGTACAAGGGATATGAAGAGGTACATAAAGGAGTGCAGTATATTTGTATTTAGGTTTATAAACATATTTGTAATTCTTTAGGGTTTTGCCCTCATTTAACTCATTTCAGTCCTCCTACCACTTCTTCCTATCTCTCAGATGGCACAAAATAACTTTGAATAATTATCTCCTGTAATTTAGTGTGGCAGCAAAGAAGTCCAAGGCTAACAAGATTTTTTTTGTTTTTTTAATTTCTATGTAACACCTTCTATTTCCTTCACGGATGTTTACAGGTCATGTTCTGTAGTCTTGTAATTTAAAAAGATTGTCAGGCTGTATGTACATGTAGGTCTTTGTCATTTATTTTGGTAAAAACATGATGATTCCTTTCTTTTTGCATCTATGGGCTTTTTTGTTCATCAGGAAAGTATTCTTCCTATCATATATTTGATTTTCTTCCAGTTGTTTTGGTCTCTTCCTCATGAGTACCAATTATCATTTTTCTCTTTTCCTAACTTTATCTCTACTACCTTTCTCTGACATTTCTCTTTTCCTTCTATAGTGTCTCAAATAATTCTCATTACTGATTCAAATATTCCCCCAGAATAAAGTGTGTCTTTATTGCTAAGATGGTTGCATTTTTGTACTGTTCCATTCCTTCCTTATTTCATTCATAACATTCTATTGATTTTCCATTTCAACAAATCTCTCTTCTTATACTGTATAGAGGCACGTTTGTAAAACATGTATGGATGCAAGTAGTCTCTTGAAGTTTGGGGTCCTTTTTTTGTTTGTTTGTTTTGGTTGGATTCTACAGGAGGTTGGATCCTGCAGGAGATATTTTTATGCTTTTCCTTTGAGTCTATGTGGCTATTTCCTTTCCCATAATTTGAGGTATTAATATTTTTTCACAGGCTCCACATTGGCTTTTTTTGTTTTTTTACTTACCTTTCCATAAGTAAGTGTCATCAGACTAAGTATTTTTCAACAGATAGAACGTGTGTATTTCTCTTGGTTCTGCTTCCCTATCCATGTTGTATGAATGCCAGTTCTCATCTCAATTTCCTGTCTAGTAGTCATTCAACTATGGCAATTTTGCTCTAGTGGCCTTTCCTGCCCCATTGTCTGATCAACTATGACTCTGAAATGATGGAACACATAAAAAAAAACTACAATTTCCAGCTTGCACTGTTCTTAGGTTCATCCTCTCTGTTCCTATCTACTATATATTGGGACTACATTGCTTAACACGTAGCCTGCTCCCTACATCCTGCCCAGCTGTTTTCTTGGAGTTCTCTCTATGGATGTAAAACATCAGGAGAGGGATAATAGAGGTAGAGAAAAGAAAAAGAGATGATTAATACAATTCTGGCTGCCTTACAAAGCAGTGCCTACCAGGTAAAGTGATAACCAGAAAGTTTCTAGCTGGTATAGACCCTTCATCTGAGACGGGGGCAAATAGGTAGATATCATGTACCTTTATCCTTTTTCAGGGTCTGATTCACATGATAAAACCTGACTAGCTTTGAAGAGAAACCTAGGTAGGACTTTCTGTATCTAGCTCAATATACTTTAAACTTAGGAATTTTTGTTTTCAGACTTAGTTGCTTGTTGGTGTACTGAGTTTTCACTTCAGTTGTTTTTACAGTATGACTGAGGACTGAAGGCAGCTCCTCTTTCAAAAACAAGAATCTGTCAAAATGTCTGAACTTTGAGGAATTCATCATTGAATCAGCTACACTTAGTAATCACATTACACCAACAGTAGCTAAAGCATAAGGGATTATGGTAAGAGTCAGCTAAGAACCAGGAGAGATTTAGTCAGGGAGTGAACAGGATCAGTGAAGTGGGAAGATATAAGCAATCTTTCTTAGTACCTAAGTAGAAAACTAAATATGTTTTGCTTTGGTTATCTAAGCAATATACATACATATTTAAACCTATTTGGAAATAGAAAAGCTTTGAAGCAAAAAAAAAAAAGCTAGCTATTGTAAAAACAACTTATGATTTAGTTAAACTGGGCCCATTGTTTTCAAAATAATAAATTGTTTAAATCCAGCCACTTAAAAATAAGAATTTATATACATAGTCAGGTCGAGAATATAGTATTTTGTCAGTTTTCCATATTAAAAAAAACTGATGAAAGGCTAGATTTGAAAACAGCTACTTTTCTTACATGCGATTTCCTCTACAATTCCCTTAGTCTTTGTGTGTATGTGTGTTTCCTTTGGATAGGTTACAACATCAAGGTCAAAAACATCAAGGATGAAGCAGAAAACAAAAAGAACATGTAGTGGAGCCTCAAAAGAAAATGATTGTCCAATGTTTGCAATTGACTACAAGGGAAAATATTGGCATTCATTCATTATCATAGATCTATCAAAGCATTCAAGCTAAGTAAATTAAAGAGTTTGCTGCTACTCATGAAATAGAGGCATCTCACAAAAAAACATTAAGCTATTCTTTATACAGGCTCATAACAGCCTGTCATCCTGCAGCTAATGTGGAAATATGGCACTGCAAGGTTTATGAAATATACATCTTTTATTGATTCTATGCTTTCAAGTTGAAGTATACATTTTCTATCCAAGAATCAATAATTTATGAAATTAATTTTTCATTATAACTTTCTCACAGCTGCTGAATTAGGAATGTTCTGACTCTAAGCAGGAATGTAAATTGAATATATTCCTGTGTAGGAATTCTAGGGAGTAGTGAATCAGGGAGTTGGGCTGTTATAGAGTTGCCAAATATATTTGTGTATTCAATTTCAATACATTTGAACCTGAATAATGTAGTTATCTTTAAAAGCACAACTCAAACAGCCTTGTTTGTTCTAGTAACAAATGAATGGTAGTAATACATAAGCTCCTGAATGAAAACTTGTTAGTAGAGTTAGCTGTTAAACATTTATTTGTAGCAAATACCTCTCAGACAAACTAAATAGCCTGGACCCAGAAGACCAAAGTGTGAAACAAATTAGTTCAAGCCTAAAAGTAATAAGGCTAAGAATTTTAATAAAAATAGAAGTCTCCATTGGTACTGTGTATCTTATGGCTAATAATATTCAATGAAGTCTGATATATTATCACTAAGACATAAACCAGAAGGGGCTTTTTATGTGAGGATAAATGATACTTCAACCTTTGTCTATATTTATTAGTGCTTAGCAGGTACCAGACACTGTTCTAGGTGCTGAAGATTCATCAATGAACCAAACATACAAAAATCCCTGCTCTTGAGGACTTTACATTCTAATGATAACAGAAAAGGCCATAAACATAATAAATATATAAATTATATAGTATGTTAAAATGTGACAAGTGCTATGAAAAAAAGCAAGCTAAGAAGGATCAGGAGTGGTTTCGATTTGGAATGAGAAAGTGAGGATGGGCTTTATTGGAAAGGTGATAGTTGAGCTAAGATTTGAAGGAGGAGAGATAGTGAGTTATAAAGGTATCTGGGGATAGAGCACGTCAGACAGAAAAGCTGTTGCAAAAGCCCTGAGCAGATCCATGCCTGGCAGGTATGAGAAGCAGAGAGGTGGGCCAGTGTAGCCAGTGTAACAGAGGAAGCAAGTGGGAGAGAGAGTAGTACCATGTTTCCCCCAAAATAAGACCTACCCACAAAATAAGCCCTAGCAAAATTTCTAAGCATTTGCACAATATAAGCCCTATGCCAAAAATACCACCTAGTGATGGGCGTGGCTATGCAGCGTATCTGCACAACCCATGCATTTCGTCGAGGAGCGGTAAAGAACATAAGCAGCCCTTCTCATCTGCCCCATGAGAGCTCTGTTGCTCGACATGAGAGATTGGGGCCAATGGTTCTAAAGGAAATAGAGTCACAAGAAATTCAGGATGGAATTCAGGGTTTGGAGAGTTATGATGATGTTCCAGAAGAAGACGACTTAACTATATTTGAATAAATGTAGATTGTTGTACCATACTTAAAAAAAAAATAACACATCCCCTAAAAATAAGCCATAGGGTGTCTTCTTGAGGAAAAATAAATATAAGACCCTGTCTTATTTTCGGGGAAACACGGTATCTCTAGTCTGTGGCTTTCTGTTGAGTCATTTTTGCCACTCCTGTGACCTAAATGGCGTGTCCCAGATCTTATAAATGGGTACATGTGTGGAGGAGGAGCTATCTGGGTAGGGATGTGGCCTAGACATCTGATAAACTTAGGTTTGATTCTCACCTCTTTTCTCACAAGCTATATTATTCTAGCCAAGTAACTTAATCTCTCTGATCCCTGGTTTCCTCATCTTTAAAATGAGAAAAGCATAGACCTTATAGCACTTAGGTAGAAGATTAATAAAATCATGTATGTAGACTACCTGGCATAGTGCCTGGTACAAAGTAAGTTCTCAAAAAAATTAGCTTTCCTCTCCCTTAATTCTGATGTGTTGCCCAGGACTTCAGTCCCCTTCCCAGAATGGACACCACTTTGCACTTGCCAGTTTCACTCCCAGAACTGGAGTCTCTGCTCTCAACTCAGTTTAGTCTCCTACTTGTGTTACAGGTGGAGAGGAAACCCTGTCTTAAACTTTGCTTGTTGAAAGCCTCTGCTAGTTAATTGTTGAGTAAATATGATCGAGGAATTAATGTGGCTCATAAGATCATTATTCTATTATATAACCCAATATTACTATATTAAAGACAGAAACAGGAGTTTGCATAGTTTTGCCCTGAAGGAATGTGTGGACTCAATGGTTCACTTATTAGACACTGCTATCATGGGAGAGCTCTCAAATCTCTGGTGGGGATGTTTTCCAGGAAGGCTTCCCAGTATCTCAAAATCTGTGAGCTTCCCTGTGTCTTGAAAGACAAGACAAGACAAACATGGCCCACAGGATGGGAGCCAGAGACAATGAATGCACTTTGCCCAGAGAAGCACCCAGGTAGTTGTAAACAACCTGTTTTCTTAAAGATGGGCTTCCTGCTCTCTCCTATCTACCTTTAAGTTCACCATAATTAATCAAAGATATATTGAGTCACTATACCTCCTTTGTTATACCTTTGTTAATTGACAACTACTACCTCTTTAGAAGTTAGCCCCTAAAAGACTTTGTACCTGTTTGTTCACCTAGATAGATTAGAAGCCTCCTTGAGAGGACTTTTGACCCTAACCCACTACCTGTATCCCCTAGCAAAACTGTATTCCCTAATATGCAAATATGTTACTCTGACAACTGGTAATTGATGTCTGTGATTATAAAAACCTGTATGAATCTAACCATTTTGCTGGCTGTTGTGGGGATCCGCCAGTCCCCTAGGAACCTCCTGCTGTGTTTTATATGATCTATATATATATATAATAAAATTATAAAGTATACCTTAGTCTCTGTGTATTCTTTTATTTCTCTCTGTTGCCTATCAATTTCCTTATCCTCTGTGGCAACCCCTATCTTAGGGACCTGGCTCCATGGGGAGAAGTAGCTAATCTCCTCTCAGGCCTGCCTCAATTACTCTCTCCCTGCACTTAACTTTGGATGTCTCCTTTACCCGTATCCCATTAGCCAGTTCTTGGATGTGAGGACTTTTCAGAGGGAGTCCTCTGGCAACACCAAACCTCCCCTGCCCACATCAGGGTTAATTCTTGGTTAAGGCGTGGCTGGAGATGGTTCTTGACTTTTCTGATCTGTCCTGTCCTGCCTTAACAAACTGTCCAACAAGGGGTAGCAAAAGAGTGTGCCTAATTTTAATAAAATCAGTTATATGAAATGGCAAACTTAAAAAAATGTTTACCTCAGGGAAAAATTAATCCACATTACAAATGCTCTCCAAAGGATTTTTCCTGAATTTTCCTCCAGGAATATATATTTTACAAAGTGAGGCACACATAAATAGTTTTGTATCCTATTAGGCTCTAGGCAAGTGGTGGTCTTTTTATTTAAATTTTTACCGTCCTGAATACCAGTGCTTGATAAGTTACTGAGATTTAATTAGGTCTGAAAACAATAGAGTCTTAAAAAGCAAACACACAGGCCCCTATATGTTGCATTTATAGCCACTAATGAAAATCTGTCTTTTTCATAATTTGGATAAACTGGAGGCCACTTTGATTTTATGTTGTTAATAATAGTAGTACAAGCATTGAGCCTAAATTTTAGGAAACTGTGAAGGTCAATTCCGGACAACTGACTCTAACATGAGAAAAGTCTCGTTTTTTTTCCTTAACCACTTGGGGTTCCTGCTAAAGCACCGGAAATGCAGGGCAAGGGTTAGCGGGATCTGCGGCTGCGCAGAAGGCCAGTGCCCCAGAGGGCACTTCGGCTGCTGTGCCCCAGAGGCTGCTGGGCCTCCCTGCCCCGCCCCCAGCGGTGCGCACGCTTGTGGAACGTTCTGGAAGTTTGGGAGCAGCTGCGTTGGCTCTGAGGACCTGGCGATCAGGTGTGTTTGTTGCCTTGAGAATGATGCCGGAGAAGACCTGTCTCCTGTTTCTTCACGTTTTTCTTTCTTTATTCTTCTGACAAGATGTTTTTTTACTTAGACTTGACAAGATTAAAGCTTGACCTCAGGGATTTGGTAGGGTGAAGGAGGCTCCTTCCCACCCTTTTTTGCCTTGAGAGTCCCGCGCGGAAAGGAGTTTCCTCAGGTTTTTCAGGTAGGATCGTGGAACTGCTGCCGTGTTGGAAGCCCTGTCGTCCACTCTGCGAATTTATGTTTTATTTACTTTAGGCTTTGTTCCTCACCCAAAAAGTAAAAAATGGAAGAGGTCGTGAAGATCCATCGTTGACAAGTGAGGAGACCGAGCGGGGGAAGGTGACGTACTGGAGATTATGGTGCAGTGTTAATCTTACTTAAATTTGAAAACACTCTATAGGGTTGGGGAAAACAAAACCGTAACAACTAAGCCCAGAACACTAGGACCTTGCAACTGGCTAATGCCCAGAGCCGCGTAGCTCTGGAGCCGGAGAGTCCCCAGCTCCGCTGCTAGTCAAGAGCTTTCCCCCTGAGATATTGAAGAAGCTTTGCTGCCCCGGCCCTGCTTTTCCGATTCAGTCCTAGTGTTAACAGCATAGCATAGGTGTTATTCACCCCTGTTCTCTTCTCACTTATTAGTGCACAAAATTGTTATTCTCTGGCCCTTTTCAGAAAAAGTTTGCTGAGTTCGCCTTAGGGCATTAGAGCTTAATATCCCAGAACCCTAGTTAAGAAAGAGGGTAGTAGGTATAAAATGGTATCTTTTTATGGTCTTAATTTGTATATACCTAACCTTTTGAAGTGTGATGTAAAGTGAACATTTAAAAGGTAGGTAGAATTTTGGTAGTCAGATCAGGATGGTTGTTTCAGATGAAGGACATAATATGATAATTGAGGTGAAAAAAGTATAGGTTATGTTTGGGGTCTAGGAAACAGTGTAGTTTTGATCTTACAAAGTATTATATAAGGTATAATAGGACTGGCTACATACAGGGCCCAGTGTAAAAGGAAAATATAGGGCCACTTGTTTAAAAATTAATTTCAAGATAGTAGTAGCAGAGCATTACACAAGTGTAGAGGCCTTTTAAGCTTGGGGCCTTGTGTTACGCTATTGAAGTTGGTAGTGGTAAATAATTGTGTAAAGGAAGCTTGGGACTAGATTTTGGAGAGGCAAACCTGAATGCTGGGCTGAAGAATTTGGATTTGATTTATTAAGGTTAGGAAGCCATTGAAGTTTTCTGAACAGAACAGTGACCTACTTATGAAGCCAAGTTTTAGGAAGATTATATGAGAGGAGTTTGTAGAATAGATTTGAAAGGAGTCAAGGAGACCAGGTGGGAGGGAATTACAATAGTCCAGGGCAAGAGAAAATGAAGACAGAACTAATTAAAGAAGGGGGAAGAAAAAGTAATAGACCTAGGTTTGAACCCATTTGCTTTTATTCCGCAGGAGTATCTGACCTTTAGCACCATTCTCTAAGCCTGAATTTCTTACACTGTAAAATTAGATCATAATTTTTTTTTTTTTCTTTTCACACTAATTCAAAAACTAGCCAAAGCTGAAGTTTAGTGCTCGGTGTCTTGCTCTTTTGAGCATTACTCACATTGTATATATAAATATATGTGTGTGTGTGTGTATGTGTATACATAAATACACACACATTTAAATGTGTTGTCTAAGTCAGAATAAAAATGTAGAGATGAATTTCTATATTTAACATTTTATTTGGGAAGCAAGATTGTAATTTAAGCCATACACAAACTGGTGGTCTTCCATATGAAGAACAAAGAGAAAGTTGTAGATTATAAAAAGGAGAATGTTACATATTGTTTTGAAGATTTTATTGGCACTCGTAAAGTTTTGGGGAGCCAGCAAGCTCTGATTTCTGAGTGACTGTGGTGGGTAAAACTAGTCAAGAGTCACAGTAGGTTGTTTCAGTAGCTATTAGATAAAACTGGTGTCAGGTTATAAGAGGCAGTTTCAACAACTGGTCTTGTGAAATATTTCATTCTTGGAGCAGGTATCATGTGCCTCTAGTGGTTTTTTCCCCCCTGTTGGCTCCTTGTCTCTGATTTAGTTGTGTATGACAAGAGAGACCCGATTTGTATAATCAACTTTCATAATATATATGCACACATTTTCATTCCATTTCTAAATGAACTTTTATATTGTGATAGTAATGCCTCCACTCTGAATAGCCCTTAATTTTATAACTAAGTTTGAATCATTTCAGTTTCCTTTCTCCCATCTTGTCTCCCCAAACTCCCTGTGCAGAAAGGAAAAGCCTGGGATGTGGATCCCTTAGTTACCCAATTAATTCAAATAACAGAATGTTTATTAAATATCTACTATGTGACTAGTATGGAAGGAGACCAAAAATTGGAATATCATCAGGGAAGGCTTTGTGGAAATGTTGAGGCACAATCTAAACTACAAAAAATAACTACAGGATTTGAAAATTCTAAGAGGAGGAAGAGTAATAGACATGTAATTGTGTTATGAAACAAGGGGTCACCCTTCCTTTTACTACTTGGAGTGCCCAAAGAAAAATAACATTTAAAAATAATAATAATAATAAATAAAAGCTACACTGGAAATAAAAATCATGTGTGTATTGTATCTATTGTTTAATAGTATTATAATTAACATTTATTGAGGCCATTTACAAAGCCTCATTTTAGTAATGGCTACCACTTTGCTTACTGTGTGCCCCACTGTTTTAAGTGCTTTATGTATATTAATACTTGAATCTTCTTAATAGTGCTATGGTATAGGTATAGGAAGTATTATTATTTCCATTTTACAGATGAGGAAACTGAGGCATGGAGAAATTGAGTGATTTGCCCAAGGTCAAATCATTTGCAACTAGTAGGTGGGAGAGCCAAGGATTTAAATTAGGCACCCTGGCTCCAGAGGTCACAGTCTTAACCAATATGTTATGTTACTACTTTATGATCTGATTTAATCCTCAGAAAAGTGCTGTGAGAGACTATGATCTGTACTTTACAAATGAGCCAGCTGAGTTTTGGAGATCTTAAGTGACTTCCCCAAGTGCATAACTAGTAAGTAACAGAACTGTAATTTGAATCTAGGCACTCCAACCCCAAAGTCTGTGCTTTTAACCATTGTGTTACGCTGTTCTGAAGCTGACTAGGGTCTTTTGAAAAATAACCTTAAATACTGCACATTTTAGCCTTTTTAAAATCTAATACTTTTGATCCCAATTACTTTAGGTTTTGATCTAATATTTGAGAATTCCCAGTGTCTGTAGCTCCCAAAGCCATACTAGGTAGATCTTCAAGCCAGGTAAACATTCTGCTCTCTTGAGTTTGCCTCAATTCCCAATCTAAAAAGGAATATTTAGCAGCAATTTTCCTTTTTCCTTTAAGAAGTCATCTCGGTGCTACGCTCTGCTTCCCTCCATGTACATAGAAACTTATTAATATATCCTAACCTTGGTGATTTCTGTGCTTTGAGAAAATGAAAAATAGCTACTTCTTACAAAAATGTAGGAAATCCCCATTTTGATTATCAGAACTCTTTGGTTTCACACTGTTTACCACTGAAAGAAGAGGCTGTAAGAGCAAAGATAGTACTTTTCTAGCATTATACACTGTGCAGTTTATTTTATCTAAAAGTTGAAGATAGGCTGGGTGTGGTAGCTCACGCCTATAATCCTAGCACTCTGGGAGGCCGAGGCGGGCAGATTGCTCAAGGTTAGGAGTTCGAAACCAGCCTGAGTGAGACCCTGTCTCTACTAAAAATAGAAATTAATTGACCAACTAAAAATATATATACAAAAAATTAGCCGGGCATGGTGGCACATGCCTGTTGTCCCAGCTACTCGGGAGGCTGAGACAGAAGGATCACTTGAGCCCAGGAGTTTGAGGTTGCTATGAGCTAGGCTGATGCCACGGCACTCACTCTAGTGTGGGCAACAAAGTGAGACTCTGTCTCAAAATAAAAAAAATTAAAAAAAATGTTGAAGATATATTTCCTTTGGAAAATAATCAGGATGTGGTAATATCTGGGACATTTTCAGTGGACATCAAAGTGTTTCAAAACGTTATTTTCACTTTGCATAACAAAGGATTAGTTTTGCTTGCTTTGTTTAACTTCAGCTGCCCAGCATTAATTTTGGTTTCCATAGCAGCAAGACTGAGCAACTGGTATTGGAGTAGCCAGAATTGCTGCAGATATTATTATAGAACCCTACCATTGGAAATATTTTAAGTAGCCCCGTATTGAATACTTGTACTTTTCTGACACAACAGAATTTGCTGTTAATAATTTTAGAATGACATACTCATCATTATTCAACATTTTGGAGCTATTTAAAAAACCTTTAAGAGAGTCAGGCTAGTGTGTGTGTGTATGTGTGTTTGTCTGTGTGTGTGTAGCTCTATTTAGGTATAATTGACATGCAATAAATTTTACTGTGTGATGTGATGTTTGACACATGTAGATATCTGTGAAACCATTATCACAATCAATATAGTTAGTATACCCATCATCTCCAAAAGTTTTCTCCTGTCCTTTCTCTTTTCTCTTGTTGTTTTTTGTTTGTTCATTTGTTTGTTTTAGAGTCTTGCTCCGTTCTGTTGCTATAGTGCAGTGGCATAATGATCACAGCTCACTGCACTGTCAGACTCCTGAGTTTCCCCAATGATTAATGATGTTGAATATCTTTTCATGTCCCTATTTTCCATTTATAGATCTTTGTTGGTGAAAGAAATATCTGTTCAAATCTTTTGCCAATTTTTAAGTTGGGTTGTTTTTTTTCTTATTATTGAGTCTTGAGAGTCTTTAAAAATATATATTCTGAATACAAGGTGTTTATAAGATATATGATTTGCAGATATTTTCTTCCAGTCTGTGGCTTGTCTTTTTATTCTCCTAAGACTGTTCTGGGGGATGGTCATGCTGGAAACTCAGACTTGTGGGGGGAGAGGGGGGAAAGGGCATTTATTGAAACCTTAAAATCTGCACCCCCATAATATGCCGAAATAAAAAAAAAGTGTCTTTTGAAGTTTTTACTTTGACGAAGTCGAATTTATCAATTTTTTTCTTTTATGGTATTATTGGGCTCATACTAAAAATTCTTTGCCTAACCCAGGGCTGCAATTACTTGTGTTGTTTTCTTCTAAAAGATTTATAGTTTTATGTTTTACGTGTAGGTCCATGATTTATTTTGAGTTAAATTTTGTATATGGTGTGAAGTATGAATCAAAATTCATTTTTTTAACACATATATTTAAGAATTCTCCTAATAGCTTATTTTTTAAAAGCAACTGACATGATGATTCTAAAATTTCTAGGGAAGAATAAAGACCTAAGAATGGATATAGCACTACTAAAAAAGAAGAATAAGGTAGAGGGACTTCCCGTGTAGATACCAAGATTCCTTGTAAAATGATGGTAATTAAAAACAGTATGGCATTGGCTCAGAAATGGTCAAACTGAACAATAGAATAGAATAGAGAACCCAAAAGCAGACCTATGCGTATATGGAAACAATATGGGGGCTGGGGTGGCATTGCAAATGACCAGTGGAAGGAGTGACTACTGAATAAATAATGTTGGCACAACTAGGTAGCCATATTTTTTAAAAATGAAATTGTATTCATAATTCATATTCTGTTAAAAAAATCCAGATGATTAAAGACTTAAATGTGAAAGGCCAAACTAAAAATTTAGAAGACAATTAAAGAGAATATCTATGACTTTGGAGTAGGGAAGGATTTCTTAAATAAGAAACAAAAAGTACTACCCGTAAATTAAAAGATTGGTAAATTTAACTACCCTAGAAATAATAATTTTTGTGTAGCAAGAATTACCCTAAACAAGGGGAAAAGACAAGTCACAAACTGGGAGAAAACACACTTAGTTGATAAAGAATTGATATCTACAATATATAAAGAAATCAATGAATAAGAAAAAGAATTAAGTTATAATAGAAAAATGAGCAAAAGACAGAAGCATTCACAAAAGTGGAAATACTGCTTAAGGGTTTTCAGTCTCAATGTAATCAGAAAAGTACCAGATTTAGAGCACAATGAGGTTCGGTTTTATGCTACTAAGTTTACAGTAATTAATTTTTATTTTTCTCCCTCCCACCTCAGGTACATATACTGTAAACTGTAGCACACTAAACCTCTTGAAATTTTCTTATCATGCAGTTTCTTTTACAATATACCTACTTGCTATCATGTAATCCTTTGTTGTTGTTCCCCAGAATGTCTTCCTTCCCTTAATGTAGTGGTTCTTAAATTGTGGTCCCCAGACCAGCATCATAAGCATCACCTGTGTACTTGTTAGAAATGCAGATATTCAGGTCCCACCCCTAGACTGCCTTTTCAAGGATGTTTGTGTAGCAAATACCTCTGCAAGGTATCACATTTCCCTCTAGAATAGAAGGCAGGTTTGTTTATAAACGGTTGAAGTTTCCTAAGCTCTGGATTTATTTCCTGTGCTACAACCCACTGTGAGTGCAGATGCCACCTGGCCGTTGTCCCATCTCTCTGTGGGAATTGGGCTTGGGGAACTTGTACAAGAAAATGATGATGCCCTGGCTATACTGCTATTGCTGTGAGTAAAAAATTGTCATTTGTCTCTACGTCTGGTATCTCCTATCTGTATCCATGAAACTCTGGCAGGCTTAACTTCTTAGTTTGCAAGTAGGATAAAACCTCAGATCTTTCACAGTTCTTGATGCAAGTCCTCTTTAAGTAAGTGCTCTGAAGTAGGAATAATTGTGTTTAATAATTATTAATAGGAAGCATAATATTGAAGTTGAATGTATAACAAGACAGATCCTTTTTCCATTGTCAAATTTTATGTTCAAATATTCTTTAAAATATCTCCATTTCTATCTTTAACTTAGTTACTCATCAAACATTTCTGTGTGTTCTTTTGTTCTTAATTTCTTGGATTATGGCACCATTAGAAGTTGAGTTGATCCAGAGACAAACAGATGGCTGAAAGTGGTGGAAAAGAAAAAAGAAAATGGACAACCACCATTATTATTAGCTCATCTCTTAAGGTAAAGGGATATTGGGCCATTAATAATCTTTAATTAAAAAATTAAAAGCAGTTTTCATATACAACAGTATTTTAAAAGATCCTTTGGCTTAATTATCCACAATTAGTTGTGGAGAGCAGGAAGTACATAAACTATTAATAAATGTATTTTAAAGATAAATTATAGATCTGGTATGGTAGCTCACACCTGTAATCCCAGCATTTTGGGAGGCTGAGGCAAGAGGATCATTTGAGGCCAGGAGTTTAAGACCAGCCTGGGCAACATAGTGAGACCTGTCTCTACAAAAAAGTTTAAAATTAGCGGGGCATAGTGGCATATGCCTGTAATCCTAGCTACTCCTGGGAAGCTGAGGCAAAAGAATCACTTGAGCCCAGGACTTTGAGGTTGCAGTGAGCTGTGATCATACCACGGCACTCTAGCCTGGGCAACAGAATGAGACCCTGTCTCTTTAAAAAGAAAAAATTAAATAAATAAATAAATTGGAAACTTTTGCATCCATTTTCAATATCCTACTTCCCTAAATCTTTGAAGGTTGGAAATTTTCTAAAGTTCTTTTTTCTCTCTAAGCTTGCTTAATAGAGATATTAAGGGATTCCAGAAATAGTAAAGCATATGTGTATACATGTGTATATATGTATGTGTGTGTATGTATTTCTATAACTTAAGGTTTTTTGAGAGATAAACAACCAGAAACTGATCTGCTTAACACTGGCAGCATTGGAAGGAGGCTGGTCTCCCCACATTTCAGAGAGGGAAGTTGAATGCTTGAGGGCAGTTGGACAGCCCACAACTGTTTTTAACTCCTCAGCCCATAGGACTTCTTCATTGCCCTGATATTTATCTTATGGATACCAACTGATATCTGGAATTAGGGACAAGAAATGATTGTTTCATGGTAAGAAGGAGAGAGGCAAGAATAAGACTTAAAATAAGATTTTATTTATCCTTCCTATCCTCTCTCTCTACTGCTTCAAGCTGCACTTTACATTGTTGGCTTTAGCCATCTAGCTCCGTAACACATGCCCATATAAAACAGCCTTAAATCTTACTGGAATTTTTCATGCTGCTTTTTGTTAGTTTTTTGGAATTCATGTTTCTCTCTTGTTTCTATAGCTTTTCCAGACTGCTTTTGAGAGAGGGAGTCTGCAACCCATGCTAATTTGCCAAAAGCAACTACTTCTAGTTCATTTATTTATTATATTTACCTGTCTTGCTTTGTGCTTTATGTTTGTTCCACCTTTTCTCTTTCTTTTTTTCTACTTTCTTTACTCTTTTTGTATTGATTGGTTATTTTTTCTCATTTTTTTCTCTACGAGCTTTGGAAGTTATACGTTCTATTTCTACCTTTTATAGTAGTTATCCTAGAAATATTAACATATACAGTTGACTCTTTTTTTTGTTGTTGAGACAGAGTCTCACTTTGTTGCCCAGGCTAGAGTGAGTGCCGTGGCATCAGCCTAGCTCACAGCAGCCTCCAACTCCTGGGCTCAAGCCATTCTCCCGCCTCGGCCTCCCGAGTAGCTGGGACTACAGGCATGCGCCATCATGCCCGGCTAATTTTTTCTATATATTTTTAGTTGTCCAGTTAATTTCTTTCTGTTTTTAGTAGAGACAGGGTCTTGCTCTTGCTCAGGCTGGCCTTGAACTCCTAAGCTCAAGCGATCCTCCCACCTCAGCCTCCCACAGTGCTAGGATTATAGGCGTGAGCTACTGCACCTGACCTACAGTTGACTCTTTTTTTTTTTTTTATTTCAGCATATTATGGGGGTACAGATTTTAAGGTTTCAATAAATGCCCTTTCCCCCCC